>OMKR01044319.1:0-23284 GCA_900302355.1 Cyttopsis rosea | reverse complement strand
TGGAGAGCTTTGATTGAAGATAGTGTTTCCGGTTTGTTTGTAAAGTCCCGAAACAACGAATCAGCTGCTTCAATGAATGGCTCTGTTACCGTCTCTCCATCTTGGAAGGACGTCTTGTGCTTAGTGATGGCGTGACTCACCCTGAACGATGCTTCGGTGGCTGCCTTCGCTTTTGAAGTCACCTTTGTGAAACATGCTGCTGATCGGACAACTGTGGTTTCAGTTTTTGGTTTCTTACTTGGTCCAGCTTCCCCACTCATTCTAGTCGAATTGTATAAATTGGCAGGCTAACTAGCTAATCAGCTCGCCAGTGATTTGCAGCTGGCGGGGTTGACCGCGCATGCTTGGTGAACCGCGTGTTAGATGAGATCTTAGACTGGCTGAGCTGTACGTCAATCAAGTGGCAAACGCCACAGTGAGGATGGATGATAGGCTAAAAAAATGTATTTATATTTTTTCAATGCCACGCGATCTACCCACACTACCTTTGCGATCGACCGGTCGATCGCGATCGACGTATTGGGCACCGCTGTTCTACAGCAACCTCTATTAAGACCATTGGACGGTCAGCCTGCTGTAGGTGTCAATTCACAGTGTCTTCCCACTAGGAATTCTACTACTCAGTACTGTACTCTGTACTCTTAACACTCTGAAGAAGAGAACCCACTATGAAAGCCCATAAGCACACTTCTTTGGCTACGACAGTGATCTTTACCCCGTATTTCCTCAGGGTTAAGCAGCTTGAAAGCTAAAACCTGGTGGATCAATAAAACCAGAAATGGCGGTACAGTGATGAATGGGTTTCTTCTCAGAGGACTGTTTGGTCCCTTGTAAATGAAGACACTACAGTACCAATACTGGGGCAGTGGCTCAGGAGGTAGAGCAGGTCGTCTAGTAATCGGAAAGTTGCAGGTTCGCTTCCGGGCTCCTCCTGGTAACGTGCTGAAGTGTCCTTGAGCAAGTCAGACAACCCCCTAACTGCTCCCCGGGCGCCGCTATATGGCAGCCCACAGCCCCTAAATACGTCAGTTACTTGGATGGATAAAATGCAGAGAAATGCATTTTGTTGCCTCAGTGCTTGTACTCTGTGCAATGACAATTAATTGAATCTAATCTAATACATGTGAAATTAAACTTTAGTGTCTCTTTATTCAATTCTCCCTGCCTCCCCTCTGACAGGACGTTATTGTTTTTTAATAACCTCATGTTGAAGTTCAACACAATGTAGTGTGTATGTGCGTTTGAGTGCATACTGATTTGATTAAATATTATCCGGCAGTAATAAGATGCACGGCAGGTGTGTGTCTGTGTGTGTGTGTGTGTGAGTTAGAGAGAGAGAAGGAGATAAAGTGTTTACACTGAACCACTTGTTTGCTAAAAAGCTTAGTATAGAATACAATAAGGAACTCATTAATCAGTCAAATGGACAAGCGGCTTTGCAAGGCAATTATTTTAAGAGCTTTGTTTTTTACCTCATTAGAGCTCAACTTAGCAACTTATAATGTAGTTTGAGAACCCTAATGGTAGAACCACACCAGGCGCGTTGGCGCAGTGTGTGGGGCGGATTGTGGTTTTTCACCGGCTACACCGGCTACGCGGTGAAGCGTCCCAGACGCGTCAATGTCGCAGAGAGAGGAGGAATATTGAAAACAGCAATTTTTATATTTTTTTAACACACAGTTTGATATTAAGTTTTATGTCTGAAATACCACCAATGCTTTGTGGTTGTTTGTTATTGTGTGAAATATAAAAATAAGTCTTTGTGATTTTTGCTTATTGCCTTTTAAAAGTTTAAAAATGACATAAGAACATGTTGATCTTGTTTAGACTGTCTGACTCTGCAAACACTTTTAGTTAAACAAGGTCTTGCAGTTATCCAGTTAGAAAGTATTAAAGGTGCAGTGTGTAGAATTAGTGGCATTTTGCGGAACAGACTTGGCAGAAATGGAATGGAATATAATATTCATAAGTATGTTTTTATTAGTGTATAATCCCATGAAAATTAGAATCGTTGTGTTTTCATTACCTAGCCGTTTATATCTCCCTTCCACGGACGCCGCCATGTTGCACCGCCATGTTTCTACAGTAGCCCAGGGTCTTGATCAATAAGCAAATCCGACAGCAGCTCTAGGTCTGCATTTGCGGCACTCTGCCCTGCACCAACATGCCTTGTGTGGTTTCACCATAAGTGGTTAACCTCAAGGAAGGAGTTGTAGAAGCTGATGCAAACGTTATTGTGACTTTATTCTCCATGGACTTTGTTTCTCCTAATACCAGATTTGAGGTATTTAGGCAACAATGATTTAGCTTCAACTGCTCTAACGATGTCAACTAAAATAATGTTGATGTTTTTTTGTAATGCCTCTCCTACACACCCTCTTCATGGGTTTTATCTTACAGAAGCTCCACTCTAATCTCCATTAGGCTCTCTTAAACCAAGCGTTTTTACATCTGAGGAAAGAAATGAAGACTTTAATTTTATTTTGTGAGTTCACAACACTCAAAAAGAGCAAAGTCGCAACTTTGAACATCTTTCAATATTGCTGAGACAAACAGGCTGATGTGAAGCTGGGAAGGGAAGGGATAAGATCATCTCTTTGTCTGGTGGTAGTGGTAAACTATTGGTGTTCATTTGGTGCGGGAAGTTGAGCTGGTTTTAGCTGTTTTCCATAATTAATGGGAATCTAACTTAAATGATGAGTGGAATATTATCCGCCATTGATTGCGATTGAATGATCATCACAATGATCAACTCTTGGTCCATTAGGCTCCTAAAAGGTTGAATGAATTGCACTAATTTGCCGCAGCATTACACTGTTAAAGGCATAACATTAGTCCTTCCTCCTCTTTCTGAATACTAACCACATTGGTGCTGTTGTTTGTCATGAAATATTCAGTAGAGTATCTATTGCACTATCAGTGTTTATTAGGGCAATGACAATGAGGGTCACTGACGGCTACAGCGATATTGTTTTACAAGCAGATTCTCGGAGTAATGGATCTACTGTTTCTCGCTAATGAGAAGAGGAACTTTTCAATATCAGCTGAATGGCAACCGTGTTGTTAAACAGGACTGCCGGGTAATTACTGGGTGCAGCAGTGTGACAGAAATGGCAGATTGAAAAGGTTTCTACTGGGCCAGACACAGATTTAAAGTGATGAAGTGATTTCTGACTGTCAGAGTCGCAGATCTCTCTCGTCTCCTCTCTTGTCCATTTAAACAGTCCACACCCCAACCATAAGCTTTCAGGGTGTTCATCTGCTGACAAACGTATTTCTCTTTATGAAGACCTGATTTGTCACTGGTAAGTGATTGGCATCCTGTCCAGCCTTTGTCATGACTGCAAGAAACAATATTTGACTCTCCAGGAAAATGTCAGCGGGAAAGACAATTCAGAAAGTTGTACAGTAGGTGACATTTTGATGTAAGGGGACCGTAAATTAGCTGCTATTGTCAGAGTCAAAGAATGCTCTGCTTCTTTCATCTATGCTTTTTGACCTTCATGTAGCTTTGAACAAAGTTCCTCTGTTGCTTGAGTTGCTGTTGTTTCCTCTTGTTCAACGGGAGTCAAACCTCTTCCCAGAAGTTGTTCTCTCTGCTGGCTCAGCTCTGTGTGATACAACATCATTAGATTGCCCTGCTCTTTGTGTGTGACTTGTGGACACACACAGCTTCATGGACATGGTCCTGCCCCCCAAACACTGAGCTCTGAATGAATCAACTGCAGAGTTCCAAACAATCCAGGTACCCAAACACCTGCCTTGAGGAACACCTCTTGAGCACTAGGTCCACTATTGATCCACCTCAGTGATTCAGTATTCAGTGATAGACACATTCTCAAATGTCCTAAATGTTTTTCCCATAGTATGAATTAACCAACCAGTTGTATGCCCACTCATACACATTGATAAACTACAGCAGTCAGACCAAACAATTATGAGGAGGGATGAGGGAGTGGACTGCTTGGTGTAGTAAAGCTGCTTACTGCCACCACAGCAGAGATCCACTTGCTGTAAATGCCTCCTGACTTAATATTTGCCGCTCATTAAATCGGCTGCTAAATGGTGAACAGCTGTGCTTGCTAAGGCGACGTTCAGGCTTCAGGTGCTGATGCTCAAATCAGAATTGTAAATCTTGAGGGCTGTTTGGATTGTTAATAAATTGTGACCTATATCAGGTCGGTTTTAAACAATATGTGCACAAATGACCCACAAGGAAAGAATAGGTAAACGTAAAATGTGGGAATTAGGACAAAATGAGCAGACTGATTAAACCAGTCACTGAACAGAGGACATTTTAGTGCTAGTGGTAAAATTTTGTGTGCTCCCTTAGTGTCAGACCCCAGAGCTTCTGGGACTGAAACACTCTAGATATTGATGGCATTGAGATACTTTCTTATGTTTAATCAGTGTAATTGGTGAGTCCAGGGTGGGAATCATGTCTGTGTCTGGGGAGGTTTATATAGGTATATATAGGAAATTGCTGAATTTACAGTTGGAAAGACAAGTCCTTTTGATGACTTTACACAAGAGATGTGGGACCTGTTCATCATTCAGACACACCGTGGCCTATATCATCTATGTGTTACGAGATAGAAATCTACTGCAATGAAGAAGAGATTTGTGTCGATAATAACAGCAAAGGAGTCACACATCAGTATCTCCATTGACAAGAGGTGGAAATTTTCAGGTTCAGAAATTAAAAGTCGTGCCTTGTTTTTACACTTGGCATGCACTGAACTATTGGTTTCACGTGGTTGACTCAAAATTCCGGAGCCGAGTTTTACTTTCTGAACCCAGATTTTCCCCCTCAAATGCATTGTGGAAAGGTCTGTCTAATGGTGCTTGTGAGATTAGGAGATGAAGACATAAATGTCTTCTTAGATTTGGGTGAGTTGACCAAAGGTTCAGATGCCAATGCCAAATACAATCCGCATTTGGACAATCTGCAGAGGCTGCTGCTGCAAATACAGAACGGTCAGGTCTTCCGCTGCACTTCAACACAGAGTGAAACTCTATTTCATTCTCTGTGTGTTCGTACAGTGCCCTCATTCACATACAGAACTCTGTTCTGCCTTAACTTAAGTGTTAGGTATATAGTTAGAAAATTAAATTCAGTAAAGTAAGTCATCAATGACCGTTGCAATTTTTCCCTTACTGTTTATTGTGTATGTCTACCAAAAAGGTCATGTACTGTAAAATATGGAACATCTAGCAGGGAGACATCCAGGTTGTGTTTAACAGAGCTGACCTTAGCTCCCTTCCCTTAGTCCAATTCTCTCACTTCAGTGGGAAATAGTTTATTCCTCTCGTCTCATCCTTCACTAAATGGAACAAGAGTTTGGCTCAGGTCACCCCTTTGTTTTCACAGTGACGCTATCATTCTTTAATCTTTATTAGAGAACCAGGTGAACCTCTTGGCTGAGGAATTACATTAATTCAGGTTCTGCCCTCTGGTTCTTACAGCAAATGTCACACTGTTTTATTGAAACCAGAGTCTAAACGCAGTCAGATGATGTGCTCATTAATCTCTCGTCGCTTGAAGGGTCTCAGTTATGAGCGGGGCAGAAATGTTACACCAGCCACGACCACTTGAGGAAAGGTTAGAAAAATTACACTAATCAGTCAAGAAATTCTCATATTCAAATCTTTATGTTTCACAATCCAATATGTTCTGCATGACGAATAACCTACAGAAAGCCAAAGAATGGAAATTACGTGGTAATGTGGTAAAAGTTCTGGATTTAGTGAAAAAAATAAACATGTCTATAAACTAGGGGTGCATAAACTAAACTAGGGATAAACAATAAATCCATGAGGGTTCTTATCTGTGGTCTCTACCCAAAATATTAGAAACGTTATTCACAATATTACATCTATTTTTCTTTTCATAGCTTCGTCTCTCCACAGGAAACTTCCAAATGCCAGTTTGTGTTCTTAGATTGCAAGTATTTGTGGGTAATAAGCACCGCCGTTGGGTTGTGTACGTTTCCGTGCCGCGCCAGCGTTGTTCAATCAGGGTGTCGCTTAATCGAGTTGTATTAGTAGCAGTGGGTGGTGACGCATAGTTCAGTGAAAAAGATCAGATTAAATCCATTCCTACATACATTAGGGCCTAAACCAGTGGTACTCATCCTTTCCCAGCTCAGGAGCCACATTAACAAAAAGTATTTTCGCAAGAGCCAAATTTCTGAATCGTCCCTTTCCTCCATAAAACCATTATGCATTTAAAAAAAATTCTAGTAACATGTTATTAAGGAATGAAAAGCATGATGTATGCAATAATTGCAATTTATTATTATTACTATATTATCATTAACATGTTTTTATTTCCATTGCAACCACAAATGTATTATTATTCATAAATGTATTATTGGCAGTTTGTCAAAGGTATCTGAACATCAGTGCACTATAATTACTAAATGCTTTCCCCTAGTAATTCAATTGCTTCCAAGTGCTGATCACAAAGCGCACTGCAAACAGAGCGCGAGAATAGGTTGTGCTGCATTCACTTGGATTGCGGTAGATGGCAAACCGGAAGTTACGTAGACAAAGTGAGGAGCCGACTCTACTGCGCATGTCTGCTCCGTCTGCCGCGCTGCAGTGACGGATCGCTGGAATATTGCACTTAACTAAAATACAAACCGTGGATTGATATAAAAGTTGTTTTTTCTATATATTAACTGCATGGAGGCTGTTTGGTGCTTGTAACGAGGAAGCAGATGGAGGATTTGTGGTCTGGTCCGGTGATTAAGTTGCAGCTCCAGGTTATTACTTGTATAATAATATAATTAAATATGAATAATTAATAATAAAAGAAGGGTTTCTATTGCCAGTGGAAACCAGGTGATCAGCCATTGATCACTCACTCACTCAGTTAACAGACCATTGATCACGGGCTTGGGCTCGGGCTCGGTGCTCGGGCTCAGCGCTGGGTGAGGTGGGATCGAGTGAGATGGGATCGGCCGGTGAAAGATCCCAACTCGGCGCGCCGGGCGAGGTGGGATCTTTCATTGCGATTCATGGGATGTTTTATCACTTTCATTGCACCACGGGGTTTGGTTGAGACTGCTGAATCTTATGTGAAGTTGCCATTTTCAAGCACACAAAGTGAGAAAGCGAAACTCTGCACCGCTGCAGGATCGTTGCAGGTGCAGTCACCGCTACGTCCAGATGCACATCTGCTCCTTCTCCCATTTAGATAATAGTACTGTTAGTTTTTTATTTTGAATGTTTTTTAATAGTCCATTACAAAAAAACATTTTCCATTTTACTGTTGACACGGAGAACGTGACAGTCGGTCGTTTAGATTGTACATGTAAAAGAAAGATCGTAATTAATTAATAAAATACGACTTTAAAGAGCTGCAACTAGACATAAAAGTTCAAAGTTCAAAGTTCAAAGTGTTTTATTAGTCAAATGTACAGTACAACACAAGGTTGTCATTCTGTACAATGAAATTCTTGGGGCAAGGCAGGCAACAACTACGTAGTAGGCACAAACAGATAAGAATTTAAGTACAACAGTACAAGTAAAAGAGTCGCGGGTTGAGTATCACTGTTCTAGAGTAATAAATTAAGCACTGACAAGAGTTATAACACTCAACGGGACAGCAATCATGCCATATCATTTTCAATTTAGCCTCAAAACCACAAGCGAGAAAACCACCACCTCCGTTAGAAAGTTGTCACAGATAAATAAAATCACCGCTTTTAAGAGCCAGAGCCTCAATGTCCCACAGGGCTTGAGAAGCTCAAAACCAACACTGGCACACAGTGCCAATACTAAATTAAATTATTATTTTTTCTTCAGAACCATTTTAGTTCATTTTAACATCCCTCAATAGTATAATTACAACAGTTCCTCTGACTAATCTATAACGAAAGGGGAACTTGTTTTCTTTCATGAGATACAATTTGCATCAACAGTGTGACTGCCTCCTTATTTCAACTGGTTCCCAGAGGCAACATGTAATCTAACATAGTTTAATATTGAAAGACCTTCCCAGTAAGAAACAAGGTTTCCACCGCAATACGGCGGTACAAAACACAAACGTTTGCCATGGCTTACGCAGACACACTACCTCCCGGCCCTGTCTTGACTCTGCAGCATGACGATCTCGGCAGCCAGCATCTGAGGATCCATCAGATTAGGGAACATGTCCATGGCCTTGTCCACCAGGTGGACATTAAAGATGGCGAGGAGCTTTTTTCTGACATTCTCCCTCTCTTCAACACAAGGTTTCAGCTGCGGACCCTGGAGACGCTCCCAGTGCGACCCTTCCCTCAACCTGCCGTCTGTAGCACAGGGATGGGCCCCAAACGGATCTGACCAGTATGGCTGCTGCTGCGGGGTGGGGGGGTGGACCCTGCTGTGCTGGAAGTCGGTGGGGTAGCTGTATGCGTGCACACTGACCGGATACGCAGGTGCACCGTAGCCCGGGTAATGAGCCGAGCCGTAGGCCATCATGTCTGGGTTGTGGTGGCCGGCTGGCCCCACGCTGTGGCGCTGGCTGTGGGGCTGGAAACCAGATAGGGTCCCAGGCGAAGGAGGACCATGGGAGCAGCAGTTACACGGCATCGGACTGGTGATGTAGTACTGCTGTCCTTTATGAGGGTCAAGATGTCCGCTCCTGTACTCGTCCCCATAGTGAGGATTACAGTGTTTCCAAAGGGCCTCAGTTGTCTGGCTCTCTATAGACCCCAGTCCAGAGTCACGGCGCCCCACTGAGTCCAGAAGGTCATAAGAAGGATGATGGCTGCCCTTCTCCATCCTGGACATGTGCCTCCTGCTGGAATGGTGGCCAACTTTAACCAGAACAACGTTTTCGCTTGTGTGTGGTTTTCTCAAAGTGCCGCTACTTTGTTCCAGAGCGAGTTTTTGGGCCATCTCCTCCTCCAGTGACGACCCAGTGGGACCAGAACTCTCGCTGGACGATTTATGGGAAGAAAACAGCTTGCCCTTCTCCCGCAACTCGTCAGCGAGGGAGAGGCCGGAATGGTTGGATCTCTCTGGATGGTGGAATTTACATTTGATCCCATATGTGCATTTCCTTCCTGAATTTAACCGGTACAAGCAGAAACAGATAACAGTCAATATTTGACATTATCGTATATCTTCAAGACTGGATAAACTGCAAGAATGTGAATACCCAGAAATGTTCTCACCGTAAGGGCACGGCTGCTTTTTGAGATTCTTTGGAACCCTTCTGAGGAAGTTTTCCAGGGTGGGGCCGTGGCGTCCCAGAGGATCGTCAGGAGGCATAAACCTGATCGCTCAGAGAGAGAGAGATGAGGTCACACATCATCCATCCATCCCTTTTTCAGCTACTCCTTCCTAACCCTTTTGCTTTACCATTTATCTGCCAACAGCCCCCATCAGAAAGGCGTAACTCACTTGTCATTAACAAAGGAGTACATGAGAAGTCTCTCCTCGATGAAGCGCTTCCACTCGGGCTTCTCTCCCTGGAGGTCGCGGTATGTGTCGTTGGACACAATGACGCCGTCCGACTCGTACGCCAGTTTGACGATGAAGCGGTCATCGTAACAAACCACGCGCTTTCCCGCCACGCGTCTGGATGGCGTGAACACCAGGATCTTCCTCCTCTCCAGGTCTCGCAGAATGTGCTGATCTTCATGTCAATTTTTAACACAACACAGAGTTCAAATGAATGACAGAAAATAGATCCCTGTACCTCTATTAGGTCGATTAGGTCTATCAAACTCTCTTAAATTGTTTGTAACTTAGTTAGGAAGAGACAGAGTGATTGTGAGGTTTAATTACCAAAGGCCCTGAAATGTGTGTTAAAGGTTAATTAATTCATGTGTCTGTATGAGCTGGCTGACAACGGGATAAAGCAAACAAGTTTTATCTGGGATTTGGCTGCACATGATAACGTTGAACATGTTACTACAGTACAAACATTTTAAACAGGATGCTATTCTAGTTCTGGATTGCCAGTCATAGTTATTAGAATTGAAAGATATTCAGAAACGTAGAGTTAGGGAATTCCCCTTCAGAGCGATAATGGGAAATATGGAATTTTCCATTTCCAGTTTCATTTCAACACAGTTTTGTTCTTTCTTTTGCCACGGTACCTCCCCGATCCGCAACCAGCCCCACGGCAAAGGAAAACCATGCATGACTACGGCTAGTCAAAATATAACAGCCGTTTGAATTATGTTTCAAATTCAGTATTATCATAAGCTGTGCTTCACAGCTTATGATAATACTGAATCAGGTTCTCCCTACCTGAAATAGGAACATCTGGCCTGGGTTGCTCCTTCCTCCACGACGGCACAAACACGGTGATGTCCGTGTGGCCTCGGTCCAGGAAGAAGATTACGGCCAAGTGGATTCCCAGGCAGGAGAACACTTCCTTGTTCCCGTGGCTGAGATAAGATAAAGAGACCAGGCACAGGGTTGTTTACTCATCCAAACAATTACTTATCTTTGGCAACAGTGGCAAAAATCTGCCATACAGTATATCACGTTTACGTTTACTGGCCCATATGAAAAATACCACATTCTTTTTAAATGATATGTTCTTATATACTGTATGTCTTATTTATTTAACACTGAATTTAAGATTTTATATGCTCACAACAGGTCAACAAAAGAAAAAAAATGTTAAACATGATTTATAGATATGCTAACTTTGCCTTTTGAGTTTGTTATACCCCACTCTTCATTTGCATTTTCTTCTTTCTTCTTATGGAGTAGATTCCATATGGTGCTGAATGGGTTTTATATGTAAAAGTTAAGGGTTTGATATTCAATTCTACAGGTTCTGATCATTTCTTATACTGCTTCATAAGGTAATGTTAATAATGATGTATACCTAATGTTTGTTGTAAACACTTTAATACACTTTTACACAAAGTGTAACAAACATTACTGAATGCTTATTAATATCTTTGTGTGGTTGCCATGCAGTCAACTGCTTAATCTATTGCATAGTGTTGACTGAAATAGATTTATTCACTGATGCTACAAAAAGGCCCATATGGCCTTTTGTTGATTTGTCTGATACTGTGTTATAAAAACACCAAGCACTCCAAAAACAGAAAAAATACTTTTAGTATGTATTCCACACAACTATGATTACTAAATTAAGGACTACCTTTTTCTAGCCATTATTAATATAAGTTTACATATTTTTATGATTTTATGATATATGATATATCTATAACAAGTAAATAAATCACACCAGGCAGACATTGCTATTGGATTTATACCAGTAAATGTTTATTATATAATTATGAGTGAGAAAGAGAGTGGTTTATCTATAGATTTAGTGGCAACAGTCCCCAAGCAAATTGCTTATTACTAGAAACAGATGTCCCTTGTTGTACAAAACAAACAAAACAAATCCTTTATTTATATTGCTAGAAATATAATTTGGTCATTAGACTGAGACCAAATATCTTGAGAGCCATTCCATGTGACAGAGAGGTGTTCCACCTTGGCCAAAGTCAATGTTGAAGCAAACAAGACACACTCGAGGATAAGTTTATACGTCACCATTTACAGGACAGTGAAGGAATAAAATGTGGTCGGGCATGTTCCTGTTCATGGGCCTTATTCTGCAAACTAAGTTCCCTAAGGAAACAGGAACGCACTGATTTGCATACCCAAGCAACAAGTCTCAGACGTGCCTGCACACGTGTGTTTGACTGTGTATCCATATTGAGAGCTTGAGAGCTTGTCGGAAAGAAAAGGTTGAGTCTATCCATAGGCAGCGACAGAATACCTCAGATGGTAGTGTGAAGCAAATCAGCCGAGACGATGATATCCTGACTGATGTGAGGGGGTCTCTCAGGTTTAATAAGAGTATTTTCAATCTTTGTGCTCCCAGAGAAATAACATAGCACACACGCTCATAGCATGAAAATGCACATAGACCCGACGTTACAACACTTGTGGTCATGGTGGCATTTCTGTCTGTGAAGTTCTGCATCGCACCCTAATTAGAAACTCATTCATACATTCACTAAATTCCTTAATTGAGAATATTATGGATTATGGAATATTATGATTTTTTTAATCATACTGTATATTACATCAGTGATTCTCAATCTTTTTCATATCAAGGACCTTCAATTTAAAGGTCACATATGATGAAAAACTCACTTTTTTGGTGCTTGTGCACATACAGTACATTTGGGTCTCTGATGGGCCTACTAACACACAAACTATGAAATAAAGCCAGTCAGTTTTTTGTGACCATTCAGATTTGCCTCTCCCTCCTACGTCAAGTGGGGGCTCATTAGAATTAGAACCGTTTCCTTGTCTGTAACAAAACTGCAGATGAGGGAATTGTAAGTATTTAAAAAATAATTGTGCTGTGTGTTTCTTTTGCCATTTAGCACTAGCTAACGTTAATAGCTGAGGTAATATATTAGATGTAATTTTCTAGAAAGTTACTGGCGTTACTTCCTGCAGGATCCCCAATAACGTTTATGGTATTAGTTTGTTAGTTGAATGTCTGTAAGATGAACTCCACCTTGTTAACACTCTTAAATAACAGGAGAGTAAAATGAGAGAATGGGTGGTGATGTCATGTCATGAGTGTTTCTTGCTGCTGAGTTCCGGAGTGGGGCGTGGGGAGCAGCAGCTCATTTGCATTTCAAGCTACAGACACACAGAAACAGCCCTTTGAGAACAGGAGGGGTATAGATGTATGCTACAATAGAATGCATAATCTGAGTGGCATTTTCAGCAAAAAAACATCTAAGACATGTTTTGGGGACCTTGGAGACCTATATTAACTTGTTGAAAAGGAGTATTATATGTGACCTTTAATATCAAATATTGCTAATGGAATAAATGGTGAATTAATTTAATTAAAAAAGATGAAAACTGCAATCCCAGTAGCAATGATGTCTTGTTATGTGGATATGAAGTCAAAATAGCTATTGGTCAGATAATAACACAGTAATTATATATAAAAAAGGGGGAAAAGAATTAAGAGAAAAGAATAAATTGAGAAAGAATGAAAACAAAAACCTCAATAACTACATGATTTGTAAGTTTAAACTATTGAAAATGCAGGCGAGCAGACAAAAAGCATTTTCCTGGATGGTTCTCTCACCTCATCGCCACATTGCTTCCGTCGATAACAACGGGCCTGAAAGCGTCCCCGCCCTCGCCGGCCTCCTCCTGGCTCTGAGGGGACAGGACAGGCAAAGACTGGTTCGGGGCCCTGGACGCCGCCAGGTCGCCCTTGGGCACCAGGACAGACACGGTGGTCACGGGCCCCGAGCCGCCGGCGCCAGTCCGGACCAACTCCCCCAGGACGCTGTTGGTGTCTGTGTTGAGGCCGAACTTCTGCAGCACGGCCCGGACCTGCGCCGTGGAGTAGCCCAGCTTTCGGAAGAATTCTAGCTGGTTGTCCCCGTGCAGGGAATCCTGGGACGAGTCCGAGTCGTCCAGGGCCGAGGAGAGTCGCACGCCGTGCTGCATGTTCTCAGTGACGGCCGCGGCTGAGCTCCATGCAGGGGTGAAATTCTTTACGAGGTTTCAAGTGGAAGACATCAGCGACTGGCTGCAGTGTGGAGGTTACGCAGGCAGGAGTTTTCATGTCTCCGTCCTCTGTGCAGCCCACACATGTCCCACCTGTTTGCAAAACACGTCATTAGTGTTAGTTTAACAGTCGTGCAGTGGAGGGTCCACACACATACGCACAGCGTGCTCACTCACCTGTTTCTCTCGCGACTTACAGCACACTCACCTACCCAGGCTAATATCCATTACAACATAGAGGAGCATATACACTGTAAAATACCACCTTTACACCCACTTCCCCAACTATTTCCTACTATCATATTCAATAATATAATTCAATAATATTCAATAACCTTTGAAATACTTCATATTCTTAACTAATATAAGGCCTACTTTGTTGCATCCAGCATTAAGCATCTAAGTTAGTGACTAAATGCTGTAAAAAGCAACATTACACTCATGCATCCTGACTTGATTCCTATGATCACATACTCCCTTCATAGGACGCTACTTCCCTTCATAGGACGCTACTACTCCCTGGGGGGAATTCGGGTTTTACAGCAGCTGACAGAACAGTGCGATAGAACAAAGTAAAAATATACTGTATGTACATCTATCATCTTAATGAGCATTAAACTGTGTTGTATGCCCATGTTTTTGCGAGAGAGAAACACCGTTTTTTATCTATTTAGATACTAGTTATATGGCGGCTATGTAATTACTGTAATTAATAACTTTTCCTTTCCCTTCCTTCATGTGAATATGTTTATGTTAAATTGCTGTTAATGACATTTCCAATGAGATATTGCTGAATTAGGGTTTAAAGTCCATCTTTATCAGTGGTGGGAAGTGACAAAGTACAACTAGTTTGCCACTGTACTAAAATACGTTTTTCGAGGATCTGAAGCATATTTTATGTATTTTAAGATTCGTTTTCAGGGACTTTTCAGGCCTTTTACTCCACAACACTTCAAAACAAATAACTCACGATTTATATTTATATTAATTTGTAAATGACTATGATGTTTGTCATTTGTAATCAGGATATGTGAACTGTATAGGCGGTATCAGGGCGCTGGGTATGACCAGTACTTTTACTTTTAACAGGTGAAGTGTATTTTCATTTCAATGTGCTTTAGTTTCAGTGTAAATGACAGCGTGGTACCTTCACTTCCAACAGAGCCGTTCTGTGTCGGGGTGTTTTCACTCACTACACGGTCCGAGTACTTCCACCACCGATCTTTACGCTGGTTCTTCTTGCTGATTTGTGTTATACCTGCTTTGTAGCGGTGGTGACGGTTGCCGTAAAATGTCACAACTGTTTACGACATTTTCTTTTACGCGAATGCTCTGCAGTGATATGTTGTATGAACAGTTCGACGCGCCGGCTACTCTCGTCTTTTCCGTCGCGACTTTTTTTTTCCTTCTTTTCTTTTTTTAAGGAAGTTTTAGAGCTTTTAAAGAACTGAAAGTCCTTGAAGGTTCAACTTACCCGCACGGAACAGAACAGGGTGTATCTTGGTTCTTTGTAGCACAGAACAGAGCTCCTACACCGGGCACCGTCAGACTGAGTGACACACCTGACTGAGCAGGAAGTCACAGTGTTTCCTCCTCAGTGGGAGTTCAGCCAAGTATATCCTTACCGTAAATAATATAATAACAGTATAATAGGATCATTTTGTAATATATTATATATAATATTTTGTAATATATTATATGTAATATAATAATCATATATAATATAATAGATAATTATTAGATAACATCCAATGTAATTATTATTATTTTATTATCTAATAATAATCATAATCATAATCATAATCATAATAATCGTAATAATAACAATAAAAACAACAACAACAACAACAACAAAATAATAATAATAATAATAACAATAATAATAATAATAAGGATAACAAGAATAATAAGAAGAATGATAATAGTATAGGGTTAGGGTTTTTTATTTTTCTCATTCATTTTTTCTCTACGTTTTCTACGGGTAGCAATGGCTTTTTTTTAAATGAAGTTGTATCTTTAATTTGTTTTGCATTGTGTTTCTTTTGCATTCTTGTTCACGTGTCTGTTTGTGGAGCCCTTTGTAAATGTGTTTTGAAAAGTTCTATATAAATA
Organism: Cyttopsis rosea; assembly: GCA_900302355.1. Classification (NCBI taxonomy): domain Eukaryota; kingdom Metazoa; phylum Chordata; class Actinopteri; order Zeiformes; family Parazenidae; genus Cyttopsis; species Cyttopsis rosea. Next base: position 7,648 of record OMKR01044319.1, on the reverse strand, counting down.
AAGCTTTATTTGCTGTGACTAAGAAAGCTTGGTTTGTTCTTATTGTCTTCACCCTGTTCTTGGCTTATAGTTAACAGGCCTACTGTTAGTTGGTCATCTGAATGACCTCTCCCAAGTGTACAGAGCGAAGGCCCGGTCAATCCTTGCTGACCCTAGTCACCCCTTGTTCAGTGAGTTCAGGTTGCTTCCATCTGGTCGCCGATATAATCTGCCAGGATGCAGGACCAATAGATTTAAGAACTCATTTGTCCCTGCTGTTATTGGCCTTTTGAATGACATTAAGTAATTCTATGGATTTTTTGTGTGTGCGTTGTTTGTGTTGATTGGTGTGATGATTGTACTGCTGCTGGCTGTTCAACAAATTGGCCCTCGGGGATAATAAAGATTACCGTGACCTTGATCACCGTATGTGGGTGTAATCGAATTAAACAATTATTATTTTGATAAATAAGCAATTGCAAGGATACCCCCGAAATCTTCACCTATGTTACAGTTTCCAGACCAAAATCATTTCAAGAGTGACCTCTTGAGTTTGAGACACGTCCATTGTGTTGTAATCAGCCACCATTTGCATATCAGTTCTACCTTTCATCCTGCCTGAACTTGGAACCTTTGTCTGTGTCCTTTGCCAAGTAACAGATCACAAAAACACTAGATAGATAGATAACCTCCACTAGCCTTCAGGTCACCCTTGGGCAAGGTGTGGTACCTGTCAGCTGCCCTCCGATCAGGATTACGGGAATCCGTGGAATTACAGGCAACTCGAGGATATTTCATGGCTGTGTGGTCATAGACGTCAGACAGATGTTTCTTCAAAAAAGAAGAACATCGTCCGGGGTCAACTGTCTCAAAGTAGACACTGCATGCAGAGGTAGTTCTTGCGGCCTTCCTCTGTTTATCAAGCCACTTAGTAGAAGAAGAAACAGTTGGAGGACCATGAAAGCCGACGGCACAAATGACTGATTGATATATTGATCGATGGATAGATACTGTAGATACTGTAGGCACAAAATCTATTTCCAATCATAGCAAATTGATACTCGATGGTTTGTTTCATGGTACTATGTGCTTCAAATACAGTATTTTATTAATCAACGGGTAAGGGGTTTGCTTTAGTTTTTTTTTATCAATGCAAAGAATGTATGCTGTCATAAAAATGTCATGTCAACACATAAAAGTGATGCTGATGCTAGATATTAGTCATACATTCTCAGACAACCTGCTAAGGTTTGACATTGGCTGAGAAAGTTACAACAGATTCTATGTTTTGATTGTCATATATTTTAGGCATAGGGATTCGACCAAGTATTGAAACAAAAAGATTCAATGATTATCTTAATCTATATTTAATTTCTTTAAAATTAGTTTAGATTCGATTAGATAGTCGATTGGGTTGTTGGGTCGACCCAATCACCCAAATCACTGATGAAAGAGCATTTGTTATGAACACAGATGGGACCCGAATGCAGGACACAGACTCAGAGCACATAAAATGAACAGAGTTTATTTTAATCTCGGTGTGGAGACGGAGCAGAGGGAAAGGGATTCAGGCTGGCAGGTAGCACGGTAGCACGGTAGCGTGGTAGCGTGGTGGCGATGCAGCGACAGACAGGCAGGCAGGACAGCAGACGGGAGGGAAGATCCTGGGGCATGGATGGGGGGTGGAAAGTGCCACGGATTTGCTCCTATGGAGACCCTCATGATGTGTGACGTCTGACTTTTTAAAATTTATAATTATATAATTGTCGTAATTGACATTACGTTTAGTTACTGTTAGTGTTAGGCGGTGTACCGTGACTGTAAAATAACTCATATTTGACTTTAAAGTGCCTTTTAAGCACTATTGTGTCTTTGGGGGGTGGAAAGTGCCATAGATTCCCTCACTCTGGAGACCCTCGTGTCATATGACGTGTGCCAATTTTGAATGGGAATTGATAGGGGGTGCGTACGTACGTTCAGAAATGGTCATTATTACTTTTATTAAAAGTGTACAGTCTCTTCTTTTGGAGAAAAAAAACCTGCTACTATTTCTGAGCCTTTCTTTGTCTTTCTCCCCCTCTTGTGGTTCTGGCTTGGGTGTTAGTTTTGGTATCAGGAGTGGATTAAGGGCTGGATTTGTCTCAAATGCAGGCTCGGTGTCACGTGGGCTTCTGTCATCAATTCAGACCATTGTTGCGCAGCCTTTGTCGATTCCTGCTCAGGAGTGATTTGCAGGGTGTTTGCTGTATCATTAGATCAGATGTGTGTGGGTGTGTTTTCTGGTTCTCCAATGTGGATGATCCTGGCTTGACTGAAGGTTCAGGACTGGTATGTGTGCCTGGTTAGGCTGTCATTTGTGGCTCCACTGGTGGTTCTGACATTTGCCCAGACATTGGTGACTGGGAATCGGTTGTTGGTTCAGTTGTTGATGTGATAGGAGGTTCAAGTGTTGGCTTCAGACCTGATGTGACTTTGGGTGTGGTTGGTGTTTCCAGTGGAAGATCTGTCCCTAATTCAGGACTGTTGTGTGGCTCAGGCGTCTGTTCTAAAACTTGCTCAGATGTGGGTGAGTTCTATGCTGAGCCGGCCATTGAGTTTTCCCCAAGTTTTGTTTCTGGCTCTCTTCCAGGAAATGCATCAGGCTCAGAATCAAGGTGTGGTTTAGGTGATGGTTCAGACGTGCTCCAGGGTGCTGTTTCGAGAGTGTTGCTAGGCTCTGATGTCATTTCTGTCTCGGAAGTTGGTCTGAAGTCCATGTGTGGTTCAAGTGCTTGTTCTTCACTAGGCCTTGACGTTGATGACTCAGGTATGGTTGATTTGGGTGTGTTTTCTGGTTCTTGTTCGACTGTTGGTTCTCCTGACCCTTTCTCTGAGGGCGCTACTTCTGGTTCAGTTGCTGGCTGCTCAAGTGTTGGTTCTTGGCTGTGCTCAAATGTGGATGATCCTGGCTTGACTGATTCTGATCCTGGCCCCGATGTTGATTCAGTTGTCGATCCTAGCGGAGGGTGTACTTGGGTTGGTTCTGAAAGAAGTGCAGGTTCAGAATTTGTCTGAGGCCCAACAGTAGGTTCTGATCCTTGCCAAGGTGTCAGTGACTGGGAATCAGGTGCTTTCTCAGAAGTGGACCATGCCAGTGTTGTTTCTGACTCTTGTGTTGGTGATACTGGATCAGAGAGTGGTTCAGGGTTAGTGTGTAATCCCAATGTCGTTCCAGGCAAAGACGCTGTTTCAGGGGGTATTTGTGGCCCACTATTTGGTGTCTCCTGCCCAGAAGTTGGTGCATCTGATTCAGGTGCCGGTCCCTCATTAGTAAGAGGCTCATTTGTCTCTGATCCTGGAGTCTCAGATTCAGATACCTTTGTGGTCTGTAGTGTAATCGATGGTTCCGGCTGAAGAGATTGTTCAGAAGTAGTGCTTGACTCAAGAGTTGGTTCTAAACCTGGGTTGGTCATCGGTGATGTGGGCGCTGGTTCGGACTTGGTTGTTAACTGAGGTGTAATTTCCGACTCGGATGCCAGTTCAGAGTTAGTATCTGAATCGGTCATCACTTGGGATGGCTGTTGTTCTGGCGCTTGTGTCGTAGGTATGGACATTTTTCCAGCTGTGGTTTGTGTCTTTAATGGCTGTTCTGATTGAGATGTTAGCTTTGCAGCAGTGTGGCTCTCGGCCAGATCAGGCTCGGTGTATGTCTGAAGAGACTGCATGGACTCAGATGTTGGTTCAGGCATTGTTTGTGTTGGAGGCTCGTTGGCCGGGGATTCCCCATCTCTATCTTTTGCGTCATTGCTGCAAACACATGGCTTCACCTCAATGATGTTCTTGATAAGATCAGAACTGGGAAAGTTCATGGTTAAGACACCTAAACAACTTGGGTTTGGGCTGCTTCTCTTGTGCTCCATCACAAGGTAATTGAGCTGCTTGTTCACTCCTTGAGCCACAATTTTAGGACTGTTGTAAAAAGATGACGCTGTGGTGTCAGTTAGGACAATATGCTGTGCGCAATTATTTTCAGCTACCTTCAGATATTTCTTTATTTTCTGTATCGTTTTCTCTGTATCCTTGAACTTGGTATCATCAGGGAAAGACGTGTCATCGTTCAGGACTCCAGTATTTAAACTGTCACTCTGAATGAACACAATCTTTCCCCTAGCTTGTTTCATATTTGGAACTGAAAGCTCAGACCATACTCTGTCCTTAAAGCTTTCAACCACTTTCAGGATGCATCTTGCAGTTGTTTTCTTGTACGGTCCATGAAGTGTCACTCTTAAAAGCACAATCTCACTCGAATGCGTCCCTAAAAAGTCCAAAATGACCTTAAGGACCTCTTCAAATTGCATTTGTTGCCAAAGCATCCAGTAACCGTCTCGGATATCCACACTTTTTTGTGTGAATAACCAATTTCCAGCATGTACATCGAAATATCTAAGTCCTGCCTTTAGTTGCTTGTCCAAGTTCCAAACTTGGCATCTTAAACGTGGTCCACCGTATAAAGTCAGGCTTTCGTGTGTTCCTGGGATAGAAATAGCTGAGATTTGAGTGTCGACTCCATCCATTTCAGGTTATAAGACCCTTCGTCCAGTTCTGGGCTGCCATTGAAACCTCTTTCTGAACCTGAGGAGAAGGTTACAACAACTCTGGGTGGAGAGGGAGTGAAATAGAGGGGGGAAGAGAGAGCAAATATGTCACACTTTGCTTAGATGATCGCATCACTTCAACACATTTTGAAAAAGCTAAATAACATGGTTTGATTTATTAACTATATATTAACACAAAATGTAAAGAGTTCAGCAAGCCTTTTTGAGGAGTAATGTATAAGTATCTATATCTATATTTAGGTTTTACTTACAGAGAGAGAACCCAGAGGTGTCGATATATCCCCATTTGTAGTATTTCAGTTATTCTGCTGTCCAGTGAATCCATTCAGGAATGGTGCGGGAATCATCTGCTGTGGTGTAAATATTTTACAATTCTCCTGTAAAACTATACAACAACACCTTAATTGTAAGCCAGAACGATGCTCAGGCAGTGAAGTGAAGTGATGCGGTAGACAGCTGCCTCCCTTTGGAACGCATCGCTGCATCAGATTATGGATATAGACTTTCATTTGCATCACTCAACCATTTCATTTTCTCTGAATGTGAGAGAGAGAGAGAGAGAGAGAGAGACAATGAGAAAGTTACGGAGGGCGTAATTTGGAAGTAGGAAAATTGCTGATTGGATCACATAGTAAAAGTCAAGATAGGGGGTTAAATTAAGCCCTACAGTTATGGAAATACATGCCAGGGTTATTAAATGAGCTATTGTCTGGACACATTACATTATACCCATCTGTTGTTTGAATTGAACTGCTGTGAGGGGACATTTTTCTAGTTATACACCATTCAATCTGGCAGAGACACTGTTTCTGTAGTTACTGAGCCAGTTACTGTGCTCTTCCCAGTCCTAAGTCTCTTCTGCCACAAGCATCTGACTCATGTCCACTTCAGGTTTTGTCCAAGGCACCGCAAAAGGTTGAAAGGTGGTGGCAAAGGCCTTTTGTTTTGGCGAGTATTGAACATAGCCCAGAGCTGTGACCCTACACCCTACACCTCAGCCATGTAGTATTGGCTGTGCTGCGCTCCAACGTCACCCTTATCTGAACCAATCAGCTTATATCTGGCCACCGCTTATCCCCTTGCTGACCACCTGTTCCACGTTTGGTGAGAAGATCAAGCTGCAGAGGCATGATGTTCTGAGAAGACATTTCTAATCATTCTAACGATGGAGGTTGAGAGCGGGAGCAGCGAGACGTCGTATTTGAAATGACCATGAATTGAGTCTTTCCTCCTCGTCAAGGGGCTGAATTTAAAACGTGACTCCTGCCTCTGTGCTACTTTTCCATCCCGCCTGTTAGCTGTTAATCCTATTGCTTTTGCCACAATGTCTATGAGAACGCTGCCGCTGGTCTTTATCAGTCTCGGTGGAGAGATGATTTACATACTGGAGCAGCGGCTTCGAGCTCACGATACATCTGAGGACAATTCAGAGAAAGGTAGACGAGTAGTTAGAGACACGATAGAGTAGCTCCAGCTTTCTGTACCTCTTCCCTGTAAGAAATATATAATCTCTCAGCCTATAAACTGAGAAAAGGTGTAAATTATGTCCCATAAAATCCTCCCTAATTTAATTTCAAGTGGCATTCTACCCCTTTTCTACAGATTTTTCAAATAGTGTTGACCTTTCTTCATCTGATACAAAACAAAACTCTACAACCCCTAGCAACAGAAGAAATGTTGTGAAGCAAACTTAACATTTAGAATTTACAGGCTGTAGTCAGTAGTATGTTACAAAGTTGTCGTTGTTAAAATATGAGATAAAATTCAATAATATAAATATAAAAACAATATAAAGTTATAATATGTTGTAGCTATTTCATTTTACATTTGTATTTGCGGATTTGCATTGAAAATATGGCACACACACACACACACACACACTCAAAACCTGAATGTGTGAATTTTGAATTTTCTGTCTTTTGCATGAACTCAACTTGGATGCAGGAGTATGGTCAGAAATGGATCGAAAAAGAGGTATAGACCCCCTGTTGTTAAATAGAATAAATTGAGATCCAGTCACTTCCCTTTGACCTGTGATCGACACCTTTTAGAATAGAACAGAACAGCATAGAGTGTAGTGGTTTTGGTGTAGAGGCTTATTACCATCATTTGTTCAGGTTTATTGTTAAACTGCTATATGTTTTATTATAGGTCTTTTTTATCTTTATCTTTTTTTAAATTGTTTTTTCTGTTATCTTATCTATCTATCTATCTATCTATCTGTCTGTCTGTCTGTCTGTCTGTCTGTCTGTCTGTCTCTATCTATCTAATGTAGCCTAACATTACCAAGCCATGAGTGAATAATTAAAGCACCTTTTGTGGGCCTACAATTTACAATAGTAAATTCCATTCAAACTCTCTGTAACTCTGTTCCCACCGTAGTTTTGAACGACATCGTTGGGACCATGTTTAGCAAAGCCTTCATGGACGAGCTGCTGAAGCCCCAGCAGCTCTACTCCCACAGGACGCTGAAGACGGTGCTAACACGCTTAGCACACGCCTCCATTATGAGGCTCAACCCCGCCAGCATGGACCGGGTACGGACCCCCACACCTCACCCACCTCCCAAAAACTGTCCCCAGAGGCGCTTTTGTGTCTATTTGTCTACTTTGTTGTACATCCGTGAGTAATATCATTTCTTTTTGTTTTCATTCTAGCTTTACGAGCTGATGGTCATGGCTTTCAAATACCAGGTGTTCCTCTGTCCTCGTCCCAAAGACCTGCTGCTGATCTCCTACAACCACATCGACACCATCAGGGAGTTTGTGAAGGACACTCCCATCATCCTGAATGAGGTGGACGAGGCGCACAGGAAGATACTGGAGGTAGGACTATTCATTGATTATGTTCTGTTCAATTTCACATTTTCACACTCTTCTAAATTCTAAATTCAAATATATTACAGTAGGATTTATTTTCAACAATTTACTAAACATTAAGTTGTATAAAAATACATATATTATCACCAATATATTACCTTCCCAACTCACCCAACTTGATGATGATCTCCATCTGTGTAGGAAATTGGTGGATCATCTTTTTTAAATTATAAGAAGATACAAACCCCCATCTCT
>OMKR01044314.1:0-20889 GCA_900302355.1 Cyttopsis rosea | reverse complement strand
GGGTGTAAAGAAACTGATTCGAAGCCTATACCAACCTGTAGTTTCAAACATTTAAAAATCGTGTTCTTTTTTAGGAGAAAGACAAGTTGTCGCAAATAATTGTATTGCGTGTACATACTGTGCATGTGCACACTTTTTTTTTGCCAAGGTTCAGTCCCACTAATATCATAGCCTATAGCATATGTAGGCACCTACTATGTAGCTGCAGAAATTAAGATCGTAACATATTGTGTAAAATTAGAAAAATAGATTAATTCCTTCAATTTCGTAAAAACCTTGTTTGATGTTACAATGCAGAACTTATAGTGCGGAACTTGTCCAGGACAAGTGGATTTTTTTGTGGGACAAAAAAGTGGAAGAGAAATTTTCTTGCCCCAATGGACAAAGGATATACAGGGATATCGTGATAAATATTGTTATCAAATGGTATGAAATATTTTATCGTGATAACATTTTTGGCCATATGGCCCAGTACTAGTCTTCACGTTATGTGCCACTCATTACTCGGCTATTTAACATTAGTTAAATGAATACATTCAGAATACTGATTTGAAACAAATGCATTTTTCCCCACGATACATCCAACTCAGAATGCCTTGCCCGGCTAAGTGCCAGGGAATGCTCTGAGAAGAACTAACAATCATGGCTCAAATAAAAACTACAATAGCCATATGGCATTTTAAACACCAGTCCGTTATGAGAAAAATAACAATAGCGAAAGCAGATCACCTAGGGGCTTATCTGAACATTCATTGGTATCACTCTGCATTGCCTATTGTTATATACAATCTAAATGAATATGAAAATGATTTGTAGAGGTGAAGATGTTACATATAGCCACTTTAATAAAATTCATAAATTGAATCATTGATATGTTGACACTGTTTGGATGCTTTCAACTGTTTATTTGTCTGAATTCTGCATTCGCAAACAAAACGTAAAAAAGTAAATTATTGTCATTTTTACCCAGACAACTGACTTTTGTGCCTGTACAAGTGAAAGGTAAATTTACTTGTCCGAAGTACAAGTGCCTCAAATAGTTAATGTTGAGCCCTGGTCTTTATGTCTTGCTGTTTAGGCCACATTTCACTCACTCTCTAATTTATTATTTTATTACATCACTAATCTAACTAATCTAACTAACTAATTTATCTATCTATCTATGTTCATTCGTTCGTTCGTTCAAGGAGTGTAATGGCTTCCTCCTTGTTATCCTCCCATGCACAGTATTCTTGTCCAGTGTTTGTCTGGCAAGAGAGTTCTGCAGATCCTTAGATCTTAGACTGGGATTCTTTGTGACCTCCCGGACTATTATACGCCTTGAGTGATTTTTGTTGGATGACCACTCCTGGGGAGAGTGTATTTCCTCCATTTGTACACAATCTAACTGACAGTAGATTGGTAGAGGCCAAAGTCTTCAGAAATTATTTTTTAACTTTTCCAGCCTGATGAGCATCAACAACTCAACTCAAGGTCCTCAGGTCCTTCTTTGATCAAGACAAGGTGTACCTTTATAAACCTGCATGATGAACACCCGACTTGACAGAGGAAGAAATTTTATGTTCTTTTAAAATATGGCACGGCCACCATGTATTCAAACTGCGCATCACCACAAAACCCAGCGATTTCGTGCCACATTTACACATTAATTTACCGAAGAGTTGTTTCGGCAGACAACGGACATCATGGCAATCACCGGTAAACACACACTTTTGATCAGACAGCGAGACCGTTTTTATGTAAGATATTTGGATGGGCGCAAGAACTGAAATGGGGACATGTTCCAGGTTTTTCCCGATCGGTAGAGCAAGTACTTCCCGTCAATAACCCGACTATGCTATGCCTCTCGCCATATAAGCGTTTTTCAGTAATAAACAGATGTAAACACCTTAAACGCATTATTACCTTAACCTGACTATTGACCTTAATCTGGGTTTATATTCAGTGCATGTAAACACACTGATTGATTGAAACACCAAGTTCTAATTATCCCCTCCATTCAACTATAACCATAATCCATTGGACCATTTTGCTCAATATATAAATATAATGGATAATGTTTTTATGTGTTATTTGTTAAATTGGGTTCTCTTTATCTATGCAGGATGAGATGATGATCTGATCACATTTTAGGTAACATTTATGGAGAAATCCAGAAAATCCAAAATTGTTCGCAAACTTTCTAGTTGTGAAACTATGTCACTATTATACATTATCTAGTGGTTCTAATGTATTGTCAATGAAATAATTAAGTAGAACTGGGAATAGTTTTGATGGGGACCCCCTGGACCCTCTTGAAGGACCTATGGGGGTCCCCAGACCTCATGTTGAGAACCACTGTACGAGAGCTGGAGCAGGTTATAGCACCATCTATTGGATTAAATTATGTTCCATTGGACACTGGCAATTTTTAGTCATTAATGGGCAACTTGCAGATTGGCATAACCAGTGAATTAATGTGTGGGGAAATTATGTAACAATTAGATTTAAGAATTACAGCTGGACTAATTTTTGTAATGCAATTAGCCACGCCCACCTAAAACTCTGACATTGCTTTTTGACTTTTTTGTGTAAATACTCTTTACTTCGAAATAATAAATCTTAAACACAGTATTTCACCATCCTAAATAGCTGTGAACTGACCTGCCAACCTGCCTAATATGGTTTGTTTTTTGCCCCCTACAAGGTATCTTTCCCGACCAGGAGTCGGAGCGGGTGTTTGACGGGCAGCTGGAGCATCTGAGGGCCCTGATCCGTAAGAGGATGGGGGTCTACGGGGCAGAGGAGAACGCACTGCGGGTCATGCTGGAAGGGGAGCAGGAGGAGGAGAGGAAAAGAGACCTGGAGAAGCAGCAGAACAAGGAGCGCCAGAGACAGCTGCAGAGGAAACTGCAGATGGAGTCGATGCTGTTTGGGGGTGAGCACAACACTTGCTTTCTTTGCTAACTGGCAAAATGAATGCTTCTGTTTTGACTGATATGATTCTTTGACTTAGAGCTGTTAGAATTATAATATAATTTACAATCACAATTATTTAGCCACCGTGGGCGGCACAGTGGCTCAGTGGTTAACACTGTTGCCTCACAGCAAGAAGGTCCTGGTCTGGGGCACTGTTGGCACCGTGCTCCAGTGGGTTATCGCCCAATCAGGGGCCTTTCTGTGTGGAGTTTGCACGTTCTCCCCGTGTTCGCATGGGTCTCCTCCAACATAAGGACCCTGACTAAAAACGTGCAGAACACTTCCTGTCCTGTCCCCTGACCACAGCATGGACCCACCACCTGGAATTGGTCCCCGGCCAGTGAGTGAGGGCTGCCCACTGCTCCTGGCTGCCCCTGGAGGAAGGACGGCCAGGATGGGATAAAAGCAGAGACTATATCTCATCGTTCGCCACTCCTGCATGTGTGTGTGTGTGTGTGTGTGTCACCCTCCGCATGTGTATGGTAAAATGTGTGATTAATAAATCATTCTTCTTCTTCTTCATTTAAGGTGACTGCAATCATTTTGTACAATCATAAGATTCTAAAATCATATGTTTCCAACAAAATATCGATAGCAATAGATGGCTCCTCTGCATCTGGAAAGCATGGAATGAACAAAAAACATTCTTAATCCCCATTATTTGTTTCAATCGTCAACTAAAATTTCATGATCATGAAAGCTTAAACGATTTCTTCTAATACCAATTTTTTTCTTTATACCAGAAATACTGACATAACATGTCACATGCTGCTTCACCGTTAAAATCCCTTGTAACAACAAGAAACATTTACTCTTACTGTCCACGATCTTAAGTTTTATATCCGGCTCCCCGACTCTTGACGAGAAACTATTTTTGTGATTGTTGTGATTTCAAAATATACGTCCCTATTTTGCTTTTCCCTAGATGAGCTGCCTGCAGATCCCCGCCAGCAGCCCTTTAGAGAATACTACATCCAAGCAGAGCGGTCCCTCCACGCTCTGGTACAGATAAGGTTTGTATCCTGCAGCTCTGTAAAATGGGACGCTCTTTGCGGTCATCATACTGATGAAACAGACTCATAGGGAGTTGAATAGCCATTTTTCAGATTAAGTTGACTGACTATTTGTCTTGCCACATGCTTATGGTATCAACTCAGAAGCCTGTCACTTCTGTCACAGTATCGATCACTGGCTGTAGGGGAGTAAATAACATCTAAGCTTTAGCTCTTAACTTACTTTGCTTGTAAAAACCAGACCCAGTAGGCAACAATCCTGTATTGAAGTTTTAACATGGAATAGTTCTTAGACTTTTTCTCCCACTGGTGATCTTTAGTGGTCAATTGTATTGTCTGAATTGCGTACGTTTTATTTAAGAGTAAGCCGTATCTGCGTACTAGCTGAAACCAACCTGCTACCGCTGTTTACTTATGACTGACGACTACTTTCTATCCTGTTAGGAGCGAGTGGGATGCTTTCCTGGTGCCTGGAGACCACGGCGAGGGATCTGCAACGCCCCAGGGATGGGTTCTTCCCGAGGCTCCATCAGATAAGGCCTGGGCCTCTTCCCTGGCCCACGACGACTGTCGTCCTTCTTGCCTCTAAGCATGAAACACACAGAGATGTTTGTCAACCGGTATGCTTGATTGTGAGCCATCAAGAACTTCTTCAGACTCATCCAGAACATCTGTGTATGTGTAACCCATGCACGGCTTCGAGAGTCTCCTGGAGACCCTGGCTGGTTGGAGGACGGAGACGAAGTTCCCCGTGATAGGCCTTTTTGAATTTGTCACCTTTGGCACGAAATGCAGATGTATGAACTTGACACGCTGTCAATATGTCACATTAAAAGAAAAGGCTAGGACAATACAAGTTTGTTGGCTGGAGGAAAAATGGTTTGATCAGATGAAATTCTTCCTTGTACCTCACACAGTGTCCTGAAAATAAAGGCGTGGCTTTAATTGAATGACGCAATTGTGCGAACAAGGAAATCTCAAAATGGCTCATGTGTATTTGTGAAATCCTCTCTAGTCTGCACAAACGACGATATACAGCATGATACTTTGTGATGACTAGATAAAGCCAAAACGTATTTAATTTAGGATTTTTTAAGACACGCAAACACTGAAGTATTTATAGAAAGTCCTGGTTCATAATGTCTTTAGAACTGTTGTTTTATTTTCATCCACCTGTAAAGCAATTCGTGGGGTCCAGACCAAGGACTCCATGTGACAACCAGTAATTTAAATAATCTTTATAAATATTTTATAATCATCAATATTAAAAAAGTAATCCAAAATGTTTATTTTACATTTATCAATTCATGCACATACTGTAATTCTGCATGAAAAGGTTTATAAATATTTAGTTGATCACAAATGTATTTTTCACTAGTTTAAATCTTATTTTTTTTAGATAAGTAAATCAATTCAACTAGTTGTAAATGTAACAATCAACTACTTGTAAGTAAATTTTAACTACTTAAAATGCTACTTATCAGAAATTCTATTTTAGTAAATTAAAAGGATTTTCAAAAATAATTCTTGATGTCAGAAATACAAATCTTAATATCGGGGTTTTTCAACAACCTTTTATGTCAATGAGAGATGGAAGTTGTTGCATATAAAGTTAAAATTTTATCGCGGTAAAATGCGAAATCATGATCTCGGAAATACATTTGTTGATATAAAGAAATGTAATTGTTAGGTTTATATTTTTATTATTTGATATCAAAATCCATTTAGCTAATTTTGTGATTTTGCTGATATCAACATTAGATTGTTTTATATCAACAAGTCATTTGTAACTAACTAATGTTCCTGAGATCAAGATTAGAATTTCTGAAATCAAGAATGGAGATTTTAAACTTCAACTCAATTTGACATAAATGAAAAGGGATTAAAAGATAACAGGGCTGGCCTGGAGAGGTATGTGAGTGGATTAGTGGTGCAGGTGGACTTTGATGCGTCATTGTGGTTTTGACCGTCACTTCCAGTGGCATCAGTGAGGCTCTTAGCATCTCACCAGAGCAGAGGACCAGAGCCGCTGTGCTGGAATAAAAAGAGGGTAAGCTTGACTCTTCAAACCATATCGTAGTGATTCCTAATGAGGAAAATAGAGATCATGCTGTGGTGGTTTGGATTGTGTTGTCTATTTCCTGCAGAAAAGTGCAATTTTAAAGTTATTGATGTCCATTTATTTAGATGTCAAAGTTTGACATCCAGTGAGACATTCATCAGATGATACAATACTTATAATAATGTCATATCATATTATTATCATATTGCATTTTCTTATTTAAAGTGGTAATCCGTAAAATGATTTTGTTAAAAACAAATCCCATATTAGATTTTTTTCTTCATGCTGCAATGTTTTTTTAAGAAACAAAGTATCAAAGTATTTGTGTTGTGCATGTGCTCTTCCATATGCTGTTTCCATTGCTGTGGATGGGGCGAAAGGCACAGCCCGTGTAGCTATGTGTGGTCAACAAACTATCGATATGGATGAACATTCGCAAAAAAGAAGATATATATAAAACATATCGATCCATCAGAAGGAGGCGTGCCCCCTAGAAAGAAAGGAGAAAAGAAAGTGACCATCTTGGAGCGAAGAAAAGGATCAACCCGGATGTTAAAAAAAAAACGCGGCCCTTTCCAACTGAATTCTAGGACGATTCCACTTTAACGTGAACATAACCCTGTTACCATATACGTGAAGGAAAAAAATCTAAAGCATGTATTCTAGGCTGCGTGTAGCATATTGTACTTCAAGCAGCTTTAATGAGCTTATCAGGAAGCCTGGTCATAAGTCGAGGACCATCTGGCTTTCTACAGCCGAATTGCCTGCTATTTTGGCCTGGCTGTTGGCGAGCATGTCGGGTTTAGTCTGAAAAATGTCAGGTTAGAGATGGTTAGGGTTAGGGTGTCGTCCATGTCCAATGGGACGTTTTTCGGACTATTGGAATTTCAGAATAAAGGGTCGTCTGAACAATGGCATGGCACCCATTACTGTGCATCTGGTCGGCGAGGCTGAACTTGGCTCCTTATTCGAATTTTTCAGTCCACCTTAAATGGCTGCAATGGCGTTATTTGGCCTGTAGATGGCTCTATTTAGTCACTAATCTCTGCCCTGTACTGAAGAGGCCTCTATTGAGAGATTTCTAAAATGACTAATCTGTTAATACTCTGTATTCAGAAAAAAAAAACAAAACAATGACTATCTGTCCAAGATGCATTTTTCAATGGAATATATTTTTAAAAAATGTCGAAAAGCTACTATATGAAGCAACCAGACCCACAACATGACTAGCTGGCCTGTAATTAAATGAGAAGGTGTTGCACTTATTGCATAAATGTCATGACTTTACTGTAGAATTTTTTATTATGACTTTCATAATGAATAGGACATTTTTATTATTAACCTCTGAACAGGGAATGCAGACTGTGGTGTCATTGTGTCATTGTAATGTTTCCCTATATTGATATTTATTAGTTAGTCATTTATTAGTCATTTATTTATTTTTGAATTTATTTTTAATTTTGGCTTCCATCCTCCATACAATATGAAATTTAAAAGAAAGCCTTTCATCAATTGTGATTACTAAGTATTTGTAGATGGTCACAATCTCAATAGCCTTGTACCTTGTATACCTTGAACAGATGGGAAGAACAGCTGGCACCATCTTTTTGTTGGAAAGGAACACGGCTCAAATAGGCTCAAATGTGTCTGCAGATGTTCAAATGCCAGGGCAACAGTGCTGGCACAACAATATACAATAGTATCATCAGCATAAAGATGTACAGATGCATTCATATTTTTCATATTTACATAAATTGTGAAAAGGATGGGTCCTAAAACTGAACTTTGGTGACATGAGTGGGTGATTTACCATCAGATACAGTAATGTGCCAAACAGAGAGCTGGAGGCTATAAAATGTTTGTTGAAACAATTAAGCATCTCAGATTAATTTGACACAGGGATGGAGTCAACAACAATATTTGGAGGCAGATCTGAAGAGCAAGAGTTGGCGCAGAGAGATTTTATTGTTTACCAAAATCCCGAGGGTCATTTAGACTGACTGTGATCTGTGAAAATTTATAATCGCTTTGGCGTTTTCAATAGAAGCAGTGCAGCGATTACGTAGTTGACGGAAAAAAGCCATTGGCAGAAGTGAACCAGTGGCTACTGCCCAGCCTGCTGCACCCCTGCGTTGATCTGGTTGTGCTTCGCCTATCTCTCCCAGTGCTGGAACTCAAGCTCAGTACATACATCATACAATAGGCCTAGGGTTTGTGGGACGGGTGGGTCTTGGACTATGTGGGTAGGGATGTGGCGGGCGGCTGCGATCTTGCCCGTCATGCTCCTACCCAGGCGTGCTTCACGACTGTCCTGCAATTTTAATACCACCTATATTAGCTTAGAACACATACACACCCACACAAATCTTACTCCAAACAGCACACCACCAGACCAGGGTCTGCGGGGCAGGAGGGGAGCGAGTGGTTTGGGTTTGACATGCCTGGATGACTCGCACCCCCACACCCCACAATTTTAACTGCATATCCAAATAGCAACAGGGATGCTGCCGGGGTGCGGTTGGCCGGGATACGGCTGGGTGTTCCCCCTTGCCGGCTGTGTTTGGGTCCTGGCAGCTTGCCCCTGGTGCCGGGTGGTTTCCTGCTGCGACCTCACCTGGTTTCACCTTGTGCTCTCTAGGACTGGTTCATACTCCTCGGGTTCATGCGTGTGTGTTGTTCCGTGGGCTCTCGGCTTATCTGTGGGTTGGGGGGTCTTCTGTGGCTGCGGAGCGTGGTGCTCTGAGCTTTCTTGGTCATGGAGTGTCTACACGGCTGCGGGACTTATGGGTGGCTACAAGTCCTTTTCCGCTACTTGGAGGCGCTACAATATTGTTCTTACCTCATACACCAGAACTAATTGGGACAAGTCCTTCACACTCACTGGTGGACACAGACACACACACACACACACACACACACACACAGATAGACTCATCACAGGCACACAACCAGCACCTGCACCAAATACACTCCCGAACATTCTCCTGATTTCATCCCTCTCCATTTTACTACCATAGCTAACACTGTAAGAGGCCACATTCGAATTGCTGTTGTGGCGGCACGGTGGCTCAGTGGTTAACACTGTTGCCTCACAGCAAGAAGGTCCTGGGTTCGATTCCCGCCTGGGGCACTGTTGGTTCGGTGGGTTATCACCCAATCAGGGGCCTTTCTGTGTGGAGTTTGCACATTCTCCCTGTGTTCGCATTGGGTCTCCTCCAACATAAGGACCCTGACAAAAAACATGCAGAACACTTCCTGTCCTGTCCCCTGACCACAGCATGGACCCACCACCTGGAATTGGTCCCCGGCCGCTGACAAAGTGAGGGCTGCCCCTGGAGGAAGGACGGCCAGGATGGGATAAAAGCAGAGACTATATCTCATCGTTCGCCACTCCTGCATGTGTGTGTGTGTGTGTCACCCTCCGCATGTGTGATTATTAAATCATTCTCATTCTAATTTCCGTTGACTTAATTATGTATTGTCAATATATGTTGTCGTCTGAGGTTTCTATGTTTATGTACATTTTGTTGTTTGTTTGTTTCTATGTTCTTTCTATGTCCGCCTCCTGGAGAAGTAATGATGATTAGTTGTTTATAGATCAAAACATGGTCAGATCGTGCTCCAAAGAGAGGGATTGGTGGCGGTCTTGTATAAAAAAGTACAAAAAAGCTGTGCTCTTGTCATCCCATACGTCATCCCCAGGACAGAGGTATTGCAGCAGTATTTGTTGATTAAAGAATGAATAAAGAGCGCCATTGCAGGTTGAGAATTTGAACTCCACTTGCCGATTAACTCTTTCCTAGATGCAACGGCATACAAATACTCTGTTGTATGCCAAGCATGCTGACAGCACACAAAATAAATAAATAGATAGATAGATAGATAGATAGATAGATAGATAGATAGATAGATAGATAAAATCATCACGGGTGAAAGCCAATCCCAATTAAAATCACCTACCAGGATGATTTCCTTAAAATGTAATTGAGATAAGAGCTGCATTAAAGAGGGTAATGTATCAATGGTAGCAGAAGGGGGCCTATAGCAACCAATAAAAATACTAACCACCAGATAAATCAATACTTAGAGCAAAGATTTCAAACTGCTTAATAGCAGATTTAGAGAGCATGACCTGTGCAGCAAGACTGGATCTAACATACAGTAGATTGCCACACTACCGCCTTTCCTGGGAAGGTCAGAGCAATAAATATTGGAGCCAGGAATTGCTACATCTTTATCCAGTATAGACTTGGAGAGCCAAGTCTCGGAAACAACAATTAAATCAGCACCGGTCGACTCAGCCCGAATTCGCATCATATCCATTTTAGGAAGCAGACTGCAAATGTTTATATGGATGATACACAACCCAGGCGTATTCTTAAAATCTGCCGGCGAGTTAGATGAAATTGAGGGACCAGGATTAGGCTGGATACCAGACAGCAGTAAAAGCATAATAATGAAGCATTTCCGCTTCATTTTACAATTGAGTCATTACAGGGGTTGGTATTCTGGCGTAGGGCACCTGTAGAGTTCATCAAAGAAAAGGCATCCGGAAAACAACAGACCTCCAGAACCCAAGGGCAGTAATGCCAGTAATGAGAGTCAATTCATAGTAGTGTATCAATTAGGGAAAAATTCCAATGACACAATGACTCTGCATACCATGTTCAGAGGTTAATAATAAAAATGTCCTATTCATAATGCAAGTCATAATAAAAAATCTACCTACCTACAGTAAAGTCATGACAATTATGCAGAAAGTGCAACCACTTTTTGCCATTTTTCTCATTTAATGAAGTCCATCTTGTTAAATTGTGTTTCTGGTAGCTTTTTGACATATTTTTAATATATTCCATTGAAAAACACATCCTGGACAGATAGTCATTGTTTGTTTATTTTTCTGAATACAGAGTATTAACAGATTAGCAATTTTAGAAATCTCTCAATAGAGGCCGCTACAGTACAGGGCAGAGATTAGTCACTAAATAGAGCCATCTACAGGCCAAATAACGTTATTGTAGCCATTTAAGGTGGACTAAAAAATTTTAATAAGGAGCTGGCAAATAAGGAGCCAAGTTCAGCCTCGTATCTGGTCGGCTCTCCCAGGCTTAGCTGTTATAATGTCCCTTCTGCCTGCCCTCGGAGTGGAGGGTTTACTGGAGATTACATTACATTACATTACATGACATTATATCATGTACGGATGGTCTCGTCCAAAGCGACGTAGTACGTCGTAGTCCAACCAACTGAGTATCACCATCAGCAAAGTCTTCAAAAGGAACAGAGATGGGACGCGTTGTGGTTCTCTGTCATCCAGACTGAGGTTAAGGTAGATTTCAGGGCTGTGGGAGTTTGGGGGTGGGATGCTTTCCAGGAAAGCACCCCCCACCCTTTCCTGCAAGGCGGTGGAGACTAGAAGGGTGCCTTTGTGGGCTGTTTTGCCCGACTAAGAGCAAAGCAGCCAGCGATCGCCTGATTTCTAAACAAACGGTGCTCTAATCCCTAATCCCCACCCCCCATTGCGTGTAACACTCAGCCAATATAGACATGACTATGCATGATGGAAGGATTTCTGTGAACCAAACCGCACTACATCTGTTTTAGGCAGGTGTCCGCTTTTAGCATCTATCTTTCTATTTATGTATCTGTCTGTCCATTTATCTATCTTTCTTGCTACCTCTCTGTCTGTGCATCTACACTGTATTAGTCTGTCTGTCTGACTTTCTATCTGCTGCTACTGTAACACCTGAACCCCCCACCCCACAGGATTAATAAAATATTATTTTATCTAATCTTATCTATTTTTTTGATGTGTCTTTTTCCTGTCCTTCTCTCTTCCTTGAAGCTGTACAATGAGCAGTCTGGAGGGGGTCCCTCTGAAGATGCCCCGGGGTGCTTTGCAGGAGGCCAAGGAAGGAGCAGGCCTCGTCACGGCCCCGGATATACGAGTTCCCGACTACCTCACAATGCTGCGAGACACAGAGGTGATGTGTGTCCTTTTCTCTAAGTTTAACAAGTTAGTTTGTCACATATGTACTATATTCAAAAGATGCTTGATGATCACAACAAAGTGGGAGTATTGGATGATGTTGACCTTTAGAATGCCAAAGCGATAGGACGTGGAAAAACTGTCTGTTGTTCCCCCGTCTGATGGGGGAAATACTATTTGGAAATAGACACAGAGCTTTGCTGTCCTTTTGATGCTGTCCGTTTTTCTTTCTGCTACACTGCAATAGTTAAATAAATGGTCTCTGACAATCATCGCCTAGGAATAGTGCAATTCAATCTATTGCCAAGTTTCTAGCTGTTTTCCAAATCAGTGATCTCAAGTCGCAAACACTTGACAATTTTGCCTCATATGGTCACGTCGAAGGAGCAAGCGTATTTAGGGAAGGGAATTTAATATGCTCCTGCCACATAAACTTGAAATGTGCAGCGCAGCGTCAAACAAGAGCGGCACAGGAAACAGTAGAGGAATATAAGGCAAAAGTATGTGAGTAAAACGAACAATGGCTTCTCAGACACACTACGTCGTCATATAGTATATATAGTGCACAATGCATTGTGGGAGATGCTTGCCAGCGTAGTGATCAGTGTATGCATACTATTTTATTTCACAGAATGTAGTAGGTCATCATGGTACTTTTTGCATAGCATTTGAACATTACTATGCTATATGACATACTAAAAACATTCACTAAAACCTATTACTAAACCTATTACCAATTACTAAATACCTATGTGGCATACTAAATACTGTAGGATGCTAGTACCCCATTTTGGGGTGGTTTTGTGACATGACCGGACTTTTCTGCTGTGTGTCCAGTATGAGTTTAGTCTGGAGAACTGGGTGCTCACTGGGCTCCAGGGCGGGTATCCTTCCCAGCCCAGGCCTCTCGCTCCTCGCTCTCCCTCCGAGGTACTGCCGTCCTGCCCGCCCTACTGGCTGATGTTCAGCAGCCCGCAGCAGAGCCGCCTGGCCAGCCGGCACAGCTCCGACTTCTGGGAGCCCAACCCCCGCCAGCGCTCCCGCAGCCTCAACCCAGCCATCCTGCGCGCCACTGCCAAGTTCACCGTCTCTGACTCAGAAGACAAAGCGGAGGCGGTATGCGCGGCGGGGGCCAACGCCTCATCGCCACCATGCCCGGCAGTGCACCCACGACTTCAGAGGAAAGCGCCGATTGCCTTCACGACCAACCAGTTGAACCCCCCCGCCTATCTGAGCAGCCTCCAAGATGACCGTTCTCAAGGCCCGAGGGCTCCTGCCTCCTCTGCGCACAGGCCGCCGAACACCAGGGCCAACACGGTCGACAGGGTCTCCAATGTCAGCATCAAGCGTTGCAAGCCCACAAACCAGGTAAAGGACAAAGGCTTGCGTCAGTGTGGATTTACAGGGTTTTTTTCTGGGTGTGAAAGTGCGGTTACTCAAAGCCGCTTTAGGTGACATTTCTGCGAATGAAATTGAATCTGAGGTCTACCCATGATGTGAAGGATTGCTCTATATTGCTAATCGCCAACTGGCTATTGTCGCCCTGCTATAAAACCGTGGCAAGAACACAAGTATGTACTGAGTTCACCCAACAACCAGACTGCACTTATTGACCACTGTTGGTACACCTAAAATCATTTCAGCAAGAGAGAAAGGGGGCAAGGGAATCTCCTTGAATTTCTTTGAATTTCACTTAATGCAGCTTCAATCAACACAATTTAGGGAGAATTTCAAAGGTATCTTGCCTAGCCTGGTACATTCACTCAAAAAGCCCTTTCTTCTGGTCTGTTTCTGTCATGTTTCTGGGCTTCAGGCCCAGAGCACTCTTACGCCCTGACCCCATAGGTCAGGGGGATTCACCGTGCTATAATAACTAGATGCAGAAAAGTTAGTCAAATTTTTGAAATGTGAGAGTTGGATCAGCAAAACTTTTTTCCATTTTTTGCTTTTTTTTCTTTAATAACTGTTAATTGTAATATTGTTTTCAAATAAGTGTTTTTTATCCTCAGCTTGATCGGCAGAGGAAATCTGTTCCGACTGATCAGAGCTGTGTTTTTTTTTCTAAGCTTGCATTTCTAAAATGTTTGGAGGGATGTGCGCTCTAAAAATAGCCAGCGTAAAGTCTGGCCCTGGGATCAGACCAAGTTATTAGAAGTTCAGCGGGATTAGCAAGAGCGAGCACTCCAAAATTGTCTTTCTCGGCACAGCGGTATCTCAAGGTTAATCACACACATTTAAGGGTGTGAGCGGCAAAATTGTATAGAATGCGACATAATGGTATAAGGTATAGGATTAGCGTCGGATGAGACAGATGAGAAATGGAGAGTCTGGTCTAACTATCACAGCATGGGGAGAAGAAGAAGACCCCCTCGCTTACTCGCTAACCGCTCGCTCTCGTGCCCTACCAAGGCTCCCGGCCCATTTTGCCGCTCTCTTGCCGTTCCCCCTGTTGCCTCGCAACCCCTGGGTTCCCGCAGCCTGGCTCCGGACTTGTCAATGGAGCTGCTGTCGGCCCTGAGCCCAGAGGAGAGGGAGCTGCTGGGGGCCATCACCGACCGAGGGTACCCTCTCCGGACCGCTTTCATCGCACTGCAGAAGACGGGCCAGCAAACCCCCGACCAGGTTGGTCCGGGATACACGCGATATCGTGCACCGGAAGTGCTGGTCTCCAGACTATTCTTTGGAGGGTGGTGGGGTAGATCCGGTTCCAACCAAAGCGACCTGATATATCTTAATTTGTCCATCATCCACCGCCCCCCCCCAAAAAAAATGCCTGACAGTAATACTAAAAATGAAACCCAGAAAGTTTATGTTTACAGATGTTTGTGTTATGTAATTCTCGCTGGAAAGAAAAAGAGAAAAAACAAATCGCCCCCCCCCAAATGTCCTAAAAATAGACCCCAAATCATGAGATGCTGTGGTTTTCTCACGGCGTGCGCTTTAAACTCAGACCTCACTGGGGATTCACAGGCCAGGACACAGGGTCCAGGATTAGAAACAGGGTTGAGGACAGTGGGGAAACGAAACCAAAGAAAAAATATATATACATTCAGGAAGATTCTTAAGGGCAGTGCTGTTGGGCGAGAGAAGAAGGAAACTACACATTAGTCCCAGAAAAAATTGTGTAGTGTTTGTGTATCGTTAATACACAGAGATCCACACACGATCCTGGTTGCTACAATGCTACGTACGCACGCTCAGCTGTCCCTATCTCGTCAGCAGGCTAAATGTTTAATGGTATTAGCACATCGGCGGTGGAGATGCAGCAGCTGGGCTAACAGCTTATATAGGGTGGTGGCTATCAGCTCATTACCCACTTAATCACCGTGGGTATTCTCTCCCTACATCCAAAGTCATGATGCTCTCACACACATATCACATTTCATCCCGGCCTGATCCCCAATTGCATTTCACCCAGTGACAGTCAAGATTTCTAGTTTACATTATTCATGACTAGTGTTGGGTAATGTTACATTTAAAAGTAACTTGTTAGATTACAAGATTACTGCCATTAAAAAGTAACTTGTTACATTACATTGTTACCTACTGAGAAAAGTAACTCATTAAGTACTTTTACGTTACCAAAAATGAAAACCCCTTTGCGATTCCTTGTATATGTTGGTTAGGTTATATTGTCCAGAGGGCGTGTAGCTTACTGTATGTCTACCTTTGAATGTATTGATGCTACCGTCATTGCATGGCCTAGTCTAGGGCCCATAATATGTAACTCTGCAGGCTAATAACATGAATGATAGACGCAATATCCCCTTAACAGCTCTTTATTAACAATTCTGTTTGATACGTAAACATAAAATTAAGAGGGTACCAGAGCTCAATGCATATAACCTAACAAGTTCATACAACATGTCCAGGCTTAACCATGCCCCTCGGACTGCCACATACCCCCACTGCCCAACTTAGGCCGGGGACCATCCGGCCGACAGCCAACTCCCATCCCCCCTCCCCCCCAGAGTGGGAGAAGAAGTCAGCCACCACCATCTGCGACCCCGGTCTATGGATCACATTGAAGTTATAGTGATCCTGGTGTTGGTATCCTTCATGCGGTGGAGATATTGGAATGGGGCGTGGTCCGAACAGAGGGTAAAGGCGCATCCCAGCAGGTAATAGCGGAGAGAGGTGATGGCCCACTTGATCGCCAGACGCTCCTTTTCCACAGTGCTGTACCTCGTCTCCCGCTCTACCAGCTTGAGGTACAGCACTGGTCCGTCAGCTCCTTCCACCTGCTGGGACCAGACTGCGCCCAGCCTTCTGTCCGACATGTCGGTCTGTAGACAGAAAGGGGGGGGAAGTTGGGGTAAACAATACTGGCTTCCCACAGAGAGCTGCTTTTACCTCCACAAATGCCTGTTGGCACCGCTCCATCCACTGGACCGGTCTGGAGCACCCTTTTGAGTTAAATCAGACAAGGGTCAGCTCTGAAAAATTGGCAACAAACCTTCTATAATAACCTGCCAGCCCCTACTAATGCAAGAGACTAGAAACAGGAAGTTGCACTGGCAACCTACTGTAGCCAACATTATGCTTTGGATGTACTGAAATTACAAAAACACACAAAATAAATATTAATATTATTACGGAAAGAAACATTGATTTTATCAATCATATAATGCAGTTTACAGCTCCCTAATTAGGCCTGGTTTTAAAAAGAGCGATCCCGTCGTTTTTTACTGTCCTCTAAGTCATCGTTCAGTTCAGGATAGATTTCCTAGTATTGAGTATGTACTTCTGAGTGAAATTATGGGCACAACTCTGGTTTTATCCGGCCACTTTCACGGTGTGTTGCAGATCTTCAGTTACCTGGTGGCATGCGACCATCTGTGTGAGCGGGGTTATGATGAAGACCAAGTCGAGGAGGCGCTGGAAATGTTCCAGAACTGTGAGACAAAGGTAAACAAAGCTTTTTTTGTCGCTCTCCCAAAAAATCTTCAGTCCAAAGCCCAAAAGTCCAAATGGAATTTAATACATAAGTATCTACACTGCAAGTGTTGTAAGTGAATGATGCTGAAAGATCGTTACAGTCAATCTTTCAAAGTACAGCATTATTATAAAAGTGGCTACGGTAATAAGTTTTGACTACTGTAGCCACCTATATTAGTAATGCCGCAATATTGTAACTTGTACTTGTACTTGTACTGTAGACCAACTGCCACTTGCCAATATAGGACTCACTAGTTAGCATAGTGCTACCTCATTTTAACTTAATGTAGATAGATGTGTAAATTATGTGTTATTTGTTATCTCATTTTAATTTTAATTTCTTTCTCGACTGCACTGTTTTACTGCTGTAATACCTGAATCTCCCTCCGGGGATAAAGTCTTATCTTGAGTCCAAAAGTTCCAAAAAGTGCAAATCTCACAAGAAAAAAAAAACTTGACATCATTAGTTATATATATTATATATAATAATAAAGTAATAATTGCGTCCTGTCCGCAGGCTGAGGAGTTCCTCCATCTTCTTGGGCAGTTCAATGAGATGGGATTCCAGCAGAGCGCCATCAAGGAGGTCCTGCTGGTCCACGAGAACCACCGTGAACGAGCCTTGGAGGAGCTGATGATGCGCATGGCTTGACACACATCCAAAATCCAAAATGGCGTACTATATATTAGTCTTTCATGTTATTAAATGGAAGGAAATTATGTTGTCTGGGTTTGGGATGGTTTGGGAAACGGACGGTGGCCTTTGTTAAGGAAGAGCACATTGATGTTGTACACCTTTTTTCGCAAATGTCATGCATTTTGTACGCCCATATTGTGCTTGTTTCAAAATCAGTGTGTTGTGTGTTGTTTTTTTTTACTGAAATCTGGAAATAGCATAATAGTGGAGTTTTATATTTGAATTTGGCTGTTATTCCAGTTAGAATAAAAAAAATAAATAAGAATAAATCGTAACTCCCGACAAATGAAGTGCTTCTATTCTTTTTTCGTGAAGGCGCTTTAAAGCAACATGAAATGATCATACATGCAACAGTAAACCAATCTATTAATATTCATCACAACCACTATTGTTACAACCATTTTTTATTAGACCATGATTTACCTTAGTACCAGAACAAAATAAGACCACGCCCCCATTATAATATCAATATTATATTATGTAATGAATGCCTCACTCTGATTGGCTGACTGAATATGTAATATAAATATGAAATATCAATATGAATATGAAATGTAAAGTATATGAGACATGGCCATGCTAGTGCCTTGTAGCTACAGATATGCTAGTGGCATGCAGCCTCAGCTACAGAGAGATTTAACATTTTAAGGCTTAAAACGTTTGGCCTGGACTGCATTTCAGCACAATGAGAAGTTGCAGCAGAGTTTCTCAGTTGTGCTACGAACAGTTATAAATGAGGGGAAGCAGCATTTTAATAAGGCCAAAGTTGTAAGAAAAAGCTATCAGTCAACACCCTACCAAACAGCTGATCTGTAAACCGTTTGTTATGCATTTTCAACATCTTCAAAGCACTGCACGGAGGATCTCGGACCATCAAGAAAGTCACTGAAGTTCTGGTGAGTTGGGGCCGTGAGCTCGGAATTCCTGGCCAGTGAGGTGGTGGCCTTTGGCAACCTCATCAGAAACGTATGAATGGACCCGATCCTCCCGAAGCCCTTCATCTCCCGCTTGGTTTTCCACCCGCGGTCCTCAATTGTGTACTCGGTGGTCACTATTCGGTTGAGGGTGAACACGGAGTCCCCTCTCACCGCGGCAGTGAACAGCGAGCCCTTGCTGTTGCCGTACTGGCCAGGCACGGCCGTCCACTGTCCCGAGGTCAGGCTGTAGCAGTCCATCACGCACAGCAGGAAGTCGTCGCAGGGCCCATTGCGCATCACATATAGATTGTCCCTGTGTGCCACCATGCAGAGGCCGTAGCTGTGCTGGCGTACAAGCGTAGTGACCAGGACCCACTGGTCTTTCTCCGGCACATACTCGTGGATTTCCGTCGCACCTTTCGCCCTCCAGAGGCAGATAAAGATCCGGCTCATGGTTTTAGCAGAGGCAACGGAGGCCGTGGGGTAGGGCAGGTGGGAGGCAAAACTCCAGGTTTTATGCGACGGCCTGTACTTCTCCACAGATGACATGGCTTTCCTGTCATACTCCCCGCCCACGGTGTAGAGGCAGCCTTCGTGGCCAATGAGGGTGGAATTGTAGCGTGGTTGCCGCGGACCAGGCACTGCTGACCAGGCATTGGTCGCAGGGTCATAGCAGAAGCCGGAGTCCACCACCTTCTTGCTCACATCATGGACCCCTCCAACAATGTAAAGTTTATTGTCGAGCTCCGCCACCCCTGCCATGGTGGTGCTGGCGCTCATCGGCAGGTGAGTTAGGACTTTCCACTCCATGGCCTCCTCGTCCAAATAGCACACTGTCCTTTGGAAATCTCGGAGCATTGCAACAGATGGAGAATGACTACAAACAGCCATGTAGGAACTTGGAATAAGCGACTCAATGTATTCCACCAGCTGGCCAGGCCAGGCTTGGACATCTCTCCGCAGGTCGGGGTACATATCCCTGATGAACAGGGCAGAACTGTGGGAGAGTTCCCACACGCCATAGGCAGAGGCCGTGTGGTACATCAGCAAGCAATTCTCAGAATCGACAATGTCCGCCAGGTGCTTGGCAAGAGCGCGGACCTGGAGGAATGCGGCACACTCGACAGCCTGCAAGATCTCATTGCCACAGAGCATGGGACGCTCACCACGAAGGACCCCGAGCATCAGCGCAAAGCCCGCGGAGCCCAGGCACCTCAAACGGATATCCCTCTGCCCACACTCCCTCATCCCCGAGCGGAAGAGCGCCCCGAAGTACTCGCAGTGCTGGGCAAGTAGGGCTTTGTTCGCAGCGAAAATTCTGTCATCCACTCTCACCATCAGCGTGTCCTCTGGAGAGTCCAGCGTGCACGGCTGTGGCTGCCGGTCATTGGTCTCCACGGAGGGCCGGCCTGGGCCACGGCAGCTGCTTTCCTCCATCGTCTCACCTGCGCCGGGGCTCGTCATCCCAGCACATCTGCGGTATACAAAAATCACACCGCGAGAACCAGCATCAATCTTCTGATCAAATGATCTCACATAGTTTCAGCAGCAGAGCAAGATAGGGTGTATGGATTGAATACTCTGCATGGAGGACAGATGCACTGGACAAGCTCGACACTCTTTGTGCATGGTTGTATGGTTTGACATCCACTAGAATAGACATGTCTATACTTAGAAAGCAGACGTGTGGCACACTTGTACAGTGTGATGAGTTGCTGAAAGGGGAGACCGGAAAGGATGAAGTATGAATGTACATGTATATGTGAGTGCGTGTGTGTGTGTGTACACTTGCCTATTGAGTTTCCAGATGAAATGAAAATACCAGAATTTGTCCTTGGTATTGGATAAAGTTGAGCTTCAACAATAGGTTGGACGCGGCCCTCCCCTCCCCAGGGTCACATGTTTTTATCTGCCAAGCTTTGCCAAGCTCATTCAGACTTTTTATAACTATAGGTCAGGCAGCTGCTTTGTTTGCGTGTTGTTTGTTCTTTGATTGTGTTTGTGACATCATTGTGTTTTTGTCTGGGTCGAACAATGGCAAGGAAAATAACTCAATTGTTTTTTGGAAATAATTAATCTCCACTTTATGCCGCCTTATTTCCTATTTCCTATCCAGTACACAGACCCTCATCATCGCCTGGTTATACAGTAGGTTACCGTATTTTCCGCACTATAGGGCGCACTGGATTATAAGGCGCATTAAGCGAAACAAAACAGTCAGATAAGTCAGTCAGTCAAACTTTATTAAACGTGTTCACAATAACTCTCAAAATTGTTCAGTTATCACACGTAAAATACAACACAATAAACTCCAT
>OMKR01044312.1:0-19655 GCA_900302355.1 Cyttopsis rosea | reverse complement strand
CCTTTGCTGTCTGTTTTGTATGAGACAAGGAAAATGCATTTTAAACTGTTTTAGGAAGGGCTCTATGGATAGATTGTTGTTGTTATTATTATTGTTATTATTATCATCATCATCATTATTATCATCATTATTATTATCGTCTATTAACACACACTCTTTCTTCCCAGCTTTTGAACAAGACTACCGAGTTTGAGGCTGCTGTCAGAAGAGTCTTATCAGACGTGAGGCTAGACAACGACATTGTGGTATCAGTGTTTGAAACCAACATTCGTGTCTTGGGGTGAGAAATGACTGATTATCAATCAAAGATCAAACAAAGATATTCACACATGCAGGAAAATAAAATAAATCAACCTTCTCTTGGTGGCTGTATGCGTTCAATCTTCATTGGTAACAAGTGAAAAAACGATGTTGCCGCAACGAAAAGGGAACTTGGTGGATGCAAGCCCTAAGAAACTGTTCGTTGTTTAAGATAGGTACAATACTGTAGGTGTGCTGATAATTAAACTGGTTCTCTCTAAGACCAAGAGAGAACCAGTCACGATACATAAGAGATCTTTGATATTTCATGAACTTGGAATGTTTGCTAAATAATTAAAATTAGTGTCCATCCACCTCCTAAATCCCAGTTTAATTCCTGCTTGTGTGTGTGTCCAGAGGCTTGCTGGGAGGACACTCCATGGCTGTGATACTGAAGGAGGGAGGTCAGCACATGCTTTGGTACCAGGATGAGCTACTGCACATGGCCAAAGACCTGGGTCTCCGTCTGCTGCCGGCCTTCAACACCAGCAGCGGCTTGCCCTACCCCAGAGTGAGACATGACCCAGACATGCACAAAAACAAATCACAGCGTTCCCACACTTCATAGAAATCCAATTACAGACAGGGAAAATCAAGGAATTTGGTTTGCTTTTTACCTGAATCACAGAATAAGGGGGACCTCGCCATAAAAATGTTTGGGAAGCCCTGTCGTAGGCTATCCTACTGTCCTTGGAGGAACCGTGAACAAGGATTTAAAACACCCTGAGCTGCTGTTTTTCTTTTCTTCATGACCTTGTCTGCGCGCTTATCTGTATTCAGGCCCCCAAACATATTATGCACGCACAGAATCACACATTACTGCTGGGTTCTGTCACACCACTCTTGCAGGGTTGAAATGACAATGAATTAACATCCACATTTGCTAAAAGGATGCTCACAGCTTGGGGGCAAGTGTACAGCCATTCACCCCCAGATTATGAGTGCATAATTCCATTTTCTGCCTCAGCGGTCCGCTCCCAGCTGTCACGGATTTTAGATGTAGATTTTCCCGTGGTTGGCTGGCTTTCTGCATAATCTTTTTCAGACTGTAAGCGACTCTAAATGCAAATCTTGTTTTTCCATTCAACTCAACAGGTGAACTTGAAATATGGTGTCAGAGGTCCTGAGACGAGGACAGGCACCGAGACGGACACCTGTACCGCCTGTGCGGGAACCATCATCCTGGAATTTGCTGCTTTGAGTCGCTTCACTGGGGATCCTGTGTTTGAGGTAGCTGAGTAGGAACGGTTTCACAGTTATTTGATGGGGAACACTTGACAACGTTTCTATATCCTTTCTATATTCTTTCTTTTTGAAAACATCCACCTTAACTGCACTTAAAAGCATTTAAATAGGTTAAAGTGGTAATCCGTAAGATAATTTTGTTAAAAAGAAAAAAAAAATCCTGTATTTGATATTTATCCCATATGTATTTACCTAACACTTTATAACAAACAGCCATTCAATGTATTTGCGTTTTTGCATGTGCTCCTCTATATTTCCATTGTTGATGGCGGGGTCCGCCAGTGATCGTGTACGTGCAAGAAGTGAAAGGTAGCCGCGGTGAATTTGTAGTTCCTGTCATTAAACTGTCCATATGGATGAATGGGTTCATCCTGGTTGCTGTTTCAATCAACGCATGTGTCAGGTCCCTACCATCTCTGCTAGGTGCCCTTTAGCAATGCACTGAACCCAAATTTGCACTGGGGGGGCAATGCACTTCAGTTCTGATGTTTTTTTGCGGACAGGGTGGAGATAGGAGACTTTTTTTACCACTGTTGTTAGAAAGATAGTCTAAATATGAGGTGCAAAAAGCACAAACAACTTGCTCCAGATGGCACCTACTTTGATAAAAGGTAAAAGTGAGCTTAATTTTGGAAATGGCGCCAATTGTTCCAGGAAAATCTGAGAGAGTTTATGTTCAAGTCTGAGACTTGAACATAAACATAAAAATGAAACATAAAAAACCCTTTGAGAGTTACATTCATATTGGTGCCAGATTGTCATGTTTTTTAATGTTTTGAGAAAGAGGATTAAGGAATGATAAGAGTATCTACTCCTTTATGGATTCACTGCATGAATGACTGGGAAGAAGAAACAGACGGAAGCAAAAAAAAAAAAGCAAAGCAAATGGACTAACAAGAAATCAATCCATCCTGGGGTACAGCTTAGATGACAAATATACCCTGATAGGATTTGAGATTAAGAAAGGAGGTTTGATATATCTGAATTGGTGACTGTGACACGTGTCAAACACACACTTCTCCGTCCATGTTCTCCGCCCATCTCTTCCAGCATTAACACGTCAAAATGAGATTTGATCCACACATCTTTAGAAACTGCCTCAATATTCTCATTCTCAGTCATTTGACAGTATAATTCACAAAAAAATACAATAATAAGGTAATGGGACTTTTAAGGAGGTTTTCCATTTTGGTAAGATAATGTGTGAGGCTCATTTCTCGGCAGCAGTAAACTGCAGTCACTGTTTCCTGTTAGAGAGATTGCAGCCTCTGACTGCGTATTGATTGGTGGATTGATCGGTATGTCGATGCTTAAACTTCCACAGGCGCATGCTCGGAGAGCCCTGGACTTCCTCTGGGAGAAGAGGCAGAGAAACAGCAACTTGGTGGGAACCACCATCAATATCCATTCTGGAGAGTGGGTCCGTAGGGGTAAGACTGGACGGATGGAACAAACGATGTGGGAGGAGAGGAGAGAAGAGGAGCGATCAATGGGGAGAGAATCAGAGAGAAGAAGAAGGGAGAAGATAATAAGAGAGGAGAACATGGAAGAGGGGAGGATAGAAGCAAAGTTGCAAGGGGAGAGGGGGAGATGGAAGTGGAGAGGGGAGGATGGAGAGCAGGAGGAGAGAAGGATGGAATAGAAGAGGAGTGGAGGGGTGAAAAGGAAACAAATGTTGAAGAATAGAAGAATCAGTGTCACAGAGGTTTACGAGAGAAAAGAGGAGAATTGGAGTGAGTGATGTGATTTTTAAAAACCCAAACACATCAGTCTGGGCTGCCATCCTGTTGCTGCCGTATTGAAAGGTGTTGCACTGTTTTTGTCTCTCCAGACAGTGGTGTTGGAGCAGGAATTGACTCCTACTATGAATATTTACTGAAGGCTTATGTCCTCCTGGGGGATGACCTGTTTCTACAGCGTTTTAACATTGTGAGATAACAAACACACACGCACTCTTTCTCTCACACATGTTATCTGATCACTCTGCATAATGTGTTTCCATAATGACGCCATGGCCAATGTAGGACAGTTATTCTATTAACTTGTCGCGGTTTATGCTTCAGTAGTGCTTTTAGAGTTGCTGTAATCCAGTTGTTCCCAACCTTTTCTGACTCAGCCCACTTGAATGTCTCAAAAATTTTTGCGACCGAACATCTGACCACGGGTGACATTAACAATCGTATGAGTGCCGAGCTGATCCATTGCTTTTACTGACTGTTCGTTTTGTGTCATTTGGGGTCTAGAACATAATTGGTGACAAATATTCATTTTTTTCTCAATTAGAGATTCATCCATATCAATAAAAAAACAAGTAGCCTTTCTGAATATCTTCCATGGTGTCATATTTGGTGTGTTGCAGCTTGAAGCCTAAATATCTGTATATATTTCTGCAGCACTATGCATCCATAATGAAGTACATCAGTCAGCCACCGCTCCTGCTGGACGTCCACATCCACAAACCTCTGCTCCCCGCTCGCACCTGGATGGACTCCTTATTGGCGTTCTTCCCCGGTCTCCAGGTTTGGCCATTCTTGAGTTCTGACCGTCAGGAAATGTGTAAAACACTGTTACCTGTGTACATGGTCGGTATGACTTAAAGACATCGCAAAGGTGTACAGTAGTTTAGTACGATGTGTTTGGACATTACATTACATGTACAGAGCTGATTGAGAGCTCATCTTAATATATAAGTGAGCAGCTTTTATAATCTGAGGAAGGAGCAACACATTTACAATGAGTTCTGTTTCATTGACGTGTAGACCTTTTCATATCATCATATAATTTGGTTAGGATGTTGCGTTGACCAAAACATTGTTTCATTCAATGAGCGTATTTTAACAGCAGTTTAGACAATGCAGGAGTCTACACAGTCAGCAAATTCATCTTTGTGGTATAAGAACACTTACATAATGTCTGGCGGGGAATTTACGAAATATGGAACATATTCCTTATGTTAGTCTTGTACATAAAGGATTCTGAGTAGACCAATGTACTCTCATTGGCTTAAAAAGTAAATAATTTCATTACATTTTGGAATTCTGCTCATGGAAACAACGGGGAGTTGCACCTCACAGTTACAATGGGAACACTGCATCTGTTTTGTAAATCCCCTTGTGTGGTATTTCTAGTAACATTCCTTGAATCATACCTTGTTCCAGGTGCTGAAGGGAGATATCCGCCCCGCCATCGAGACCCACGAGATGTTGTACCAAGTTACCAAGAAACACAACTTCCTCCCTGAGGTGATCTGTCTATATCTTTCTGTGTCTCTGTAAGAGTCCTTCCCCATCTGTTTTAAATACGCCCCGGGCTGGAGCAGCGCCACAGTGAATGAGCTGCACCATCCAAAATGTTCAGAAAACTCTGAAGAAAAAAATCCATATGGCTCGCCTGGGCAACAAAACCACAAATAGAATCAAGCTGGTTTGCAGTGCACTTCACGATTCTGCTTTTTACTGCGTTTTTACATCTCTCTGTTGTACCGTTGCAGTGGTGGAAGAAGTACTCAGAACTTCTACTTAAGTAAAAGTACAAATACCCTGACATAAAATGACTCCAGTCAAGGTGAAAGTGCCACATTTACATTTTTACTTAAGTAAAGGTATATAAGTACTTGCTCTTAAATGTACTTAAAAAAGTAAAAGTACTTGATGCCCTGATATAACCGAGCCTATAATCAAGTGTTACTGTAATTTTTTTTCTGCAGATTAGTGCTCATGCCAATCCTGATTACTATTTACAATAAAATGGTACAGGTGTTGTCATTTATTCACAAGGATATGGAGCTAATGAATCATTGATGAGGAATCCTATTTCACTTGTTTCATAGATCCAGGCCTGATATTTATTTTGATATAGAAATGTAAATCCTGATTTAAAAAAACAAACAAACAAAACTAAAGTAACATGAAAGACTATTATAAAAGTATGTATATTTGCCTTGAAATAGTAGTTGTTATGTCAATGGTCTCCAAAACAGAATGTACTCAAGTACTACTTACTACTTAAGTACTTACTTAAAATGTACTTTTTTACTTTCTACCACTGCTGTTGTTTATGGGACGGTGCTCTTACCTCCTGCCTCTCTCTGCCTCCCCCAGGCCTTCACCACTGATTTCAGGGTCCACTGGGCCCAGCACCCCCTGAGGCCTGAGTTTGCAGAGAGCACTTATTTCCTATACAAGGTAATTTGTCAGGGCTGTGTGTGACAATGCGGAGCTTCACGGTATTTTCAATGTCAAAGCACAAGGGAAAACATTTTTCACTGTAGCTTGTTTCCTGTTAATCTTTTACCAAATCTCAAGGAGCCTCTGAGCTCAACAGACTCTGTCTGTGATTTTGCCTACTGTTCGAATCAAGCTATATATTTCACAATATATTATAATGCGATTGATGAACTAGCCAAAGCAGTGGTTCTCAACTGGTGGGTCCCTATCCAGAATTGGTCGCAGGTCCATTTGTAGTACACCGCGGTTGTACACATCTACCTCTTAAAAAAATAAAAATAAAATCTATTTGTATATGTATTTTATTCTACTGAATTTACAGTTGCATTATGTTGAGATACATGTGAGGTTATTTCTACAGAATCTAGCAGATAATACATAGGCATTACACAACATGAGTCCACTGAAACTCATAACATGCATTGCTTTACCTATGTAACGCAAGACTCCATATTATGTAATGGAAGCTCACCCCGTTATTGCCATTTCAAGAACATAACCTCGAGGAAATTGCGGGATATTTTGGGATAGGTTACCAAAAATTGGGGTAAGCCAGAAAAAAATAAAATCATTGGTGAAAAATTGTGGAAAAAATTGTCATTTTGTTATAGTACATCCATATTTTTAGTTAGACTTTTCTTAACAATAATCACACATTTCTAACAATATAAATTTTTTATCATTCTTAACATCGCAAAGACGCTTGCGGTGATCTCACTCTCATTTGAAATTAACAAACTTCTAGCAGAGAGCAACAATGTCATCATTTTGGGATGGAGCTTGGTGCCTTCATCGCAATGTCCTGTAGCTGCTTTAGCAGACAGTATTTACTCATCTGAGACAGAACTTTGCGTCTGTGGTTGTGAACTGAGTTGATGTGTCATCATTTACCTGTGTTGTGCTGCTGTCCTCTCTGTCACCCCCTCTCCAGGCCACAGGAGACCCTTATTACCTGGAGGCAGGGCGCACAGTTCTGGACAACCTGAACCGCTTCGCCCGGGTGCCCTGCGGCTTCGCTGCCATGAAGGACGTCCGCACCGGGAGTCACGAGGATCGGTGAGTGCGTTGAGGGGATAATTCTGATATTTCATATAATTCAGCTCCAAGGCTGTTAAGGGGACACCAGGAGGTATCCGATATGTTCGGATATTTTTTAACTACTGTCAGCCAATATCATACTAGTCGAAGAGGACGATGTCTTCTTCTAGTTCTACACGAATCTGATGTCACCCCCTTAACAGCAGTAACCACAGTCCAATGAACCTCATTTGTTCAAATCCTGCAGAATAACTGAAATGTTTGGTTTACGGAACTATGAACATGAAAACCTTTCCGTTGTATATTTTAACTGTAGCTTACAGTACCTGTGCATAAACTAGCATCAGTTCTGTCAGGTGCATACTATGGAGGACCAAATTACTCTAAATGAAAAGTATTAAATCAATAAATAATTAAATCCACCATTAAAGGTGCCCTTTTATTTTTAAATATATAATATTAATATAGTATGAAAAATAAATGAAATAAACACTATACTTTGCGAAATGAAGGCTTTCAATACATGTTTCACAATAGCCAAAAGGAATATGCATCTATTTGAAGCTTCAGTCTTGGTAAGTAAGTAAAGTTTATATAGCGCCTTTCACAGAGCACAACGTGCTTCACAATCAAATAAATAAAACGAAGATAAACAACAAATAAAACTCACAAGAGGAAACGGACAGAACACAAGATAAAACATAAAAAAACACCTAAATGCCTTTCTGAACAGATGGCTTATTATTATTATTATTATTATTATTAATAATAATAATGATAATAATAATAATAACAACATGGAGCTTCCGGGGAGGGTGTGTGGGATGTAAACAGTCAGTCATGTGGCGAGGACTGTATGCGGTGCTGCAAGTTGGCCATTAGCATTTGGCTACCCAGCCTGTTGGTGCGGACTCCGTCAGTCCTGAAGAGTGAGAAACAATCCCAAAACAGATTAAAATTGTCAATATAACCGATATTGTGAGCTCTGCAGGCGGACTGGAGCCAAGTGTGTAGGCTGAGGATTCTGCTGAAACGTCCTCCTCCACGGACCAGTGTGGGAATAGGACCGGAAATAAAAACAGACTTTCCACAACTACTTAAAAAGTGAAAATGGTCGTTAAAATCATTTTTGGTTAGCTCAGACTGCTGACGAGATGCATTGATTGTCCCCACACTAACTATTAGTCGATTGGTAGAAGACGGGAGTGAGCGCAGCAGCCCTGGGAGCTTATCCAGGATGTCAGGGACTGTGGCTCCGGGGAAGCAGTGTGTGACTGCCTTGAAGAAATGGATGTTCCTGGTTAGTCCCAAACTATTAATGTGGTTGGGGAGAAGAGAGGACAAGGAGATGACGGCTGCGGATTCTCGTGGCAGGAGAGTGCACGATCTGTTTCCACACTGTGTGTTGAAGTCACCGATTGAGGATGGAATGTCTGAGCAGGCGAGTGTTGTGGTGAGGTGGTGACATCAGACATGAGAGAGGATTTCCCTGCCGGCTCAGAGCAAGGAAGACTTCCAGAGCGTCTGATCACGGCCTCTTTCAAGATCTTACAACGGGAAGAGGAGGTCATTACCCGAGATGATGGCCGTTGATTTGGCTTCACAGTGGAATGGCGAGCCACCCTAACACTGCTAGCCACCAGTAATGAAGAAGCTGCAGTGTCGGCAGGCGGAGAGGGGTCTAGATCAGGATGAGTCTGAACCGCAGGAGCATCAGCTTGGCGGACCGGAGTGTTGTCAGACAGGGTCTGCGTAGCGGTTGGAGAGGTTTAGGCGAGATGGTGAGGCAGCCCCGTCAGAGTATCCCTTGCAACTGTGGGCTACCACTTTTCGCCACCAAGACTACCGATGACAAGTGGAGGGGTCCCACAGAACTGTGTCCTGGATGGTTGCACTGAGAGAGGCGATCCCTTTGGACTGCCCAGAAGCCACGTCCATGAAGCTGGACAAAAGAGAGTCTTTGTTCTGCAGTTCATCAGAAAGCAGTCGAATATCCTCCTTTAGGTCAGCGATCTTTCTGTTTGCTTTCTGGAGTAGCACACAATCCTCACAGGGCATAGTTGAGTTAGTTAGCTTAGCCACCAGGCTAAAAATGAGTCTAGCCAAGCAACTAGCCAGAATAGTAAGCAAAGTGTAATCTAATAGGAAAGCAAGCAGTGATGTCTCGTAAAACCAAAAATGGTAAAAGACGAGTAAAACCGCTAAGATCAATTCCGATCAATGGGTTAAAAACGTCAAAAATATAACTTCAAGGAGGAGGTGAAGAAGGCAATAGCAGTCGGAGTGGCGCCGAGGCAAGGTCATGTGACTTCCTGTCCGTGTATTGAAACTGTGTCTGTCCGTGTCTGTCATTGCTGCCAGAAACTGGAAAATGTCTGTTTTAGCTGACATTTGGATATGTGCTGCTGGGATAAATTACTTTCTACTGAAGCATCCTGATTCAAGCTCTAACTGCAGAGCTAAATTTACTCAACACATTATGTGGGATGGAAGTGATGCTAATGGAAGGGACAGGTAGAGGAGGAGAGGAGCAGGAAGAAGATGAAGGGATGTAGCGGGTGCAGAAAGGTTAAACGGTACTTAGGAATCATTGATTAATAAACACAGATGGAAGGTTTTATTGGCTTTGTAATGCCCTTGGTACCTGGCCGTTAAATAAATCAAAGGTGTTAATGAAGTGTTTTATTTCTTGGCCGAGCACTCTGTGTTTCACACCCTTTCTCCCTATTATCTCATCAGGATGGACTCGTTCTTCCTGGCCGAGATGTTTAAGTACCTGTTCCTGCTGTTTGCGGATGCCGAGGATCTGCCGTTCGATGTGGAGGACTACATCTTCACGACGGAGGCTCACCTCCTGCCGCTGTCTCTATCCATGGCCCCTCGCTTCTCCGCTCCCTCGGCTAATACAACGGTAAACGCCACTCCTCAAAATAATCTATCTTGAATTCATATTTTGTCATATATTTATCTGGGCAACATTAGTGGCAAGTGGCGATGAAACCCTCCAGTAGGGCCAACTTAATTTCATTAATGGTCCGCAATCCAGTAGGTAGACAAAAAAAGATTCAAATATAATTCAATTATATTGTATGAATTTCTGAATTGTCTTGGAAAATTGTAATATTCATACTTTTTGTGGAAGTTATGCAACCATTTTCCACTATCATCACAAATTTATTGAAATATTAAATTTCTGTATTCGAGTGATTTTGTTCACTGAAATATTTTGTAATGCATGTCAGCTGGTACACAAGTTTACAGGTACAAGGTACAAGTTTAATTGGAATCTGAATTTGATTCAAAAGCAATTGTCATTATGCATAAAATGTGAATATCAATATAGAATCATATCATGAGCCATCTATCCAATATTGAATTGAATCGTGACTCTTTGTATCGTAATGGAATCGTGAGATCTACAAATAAATGAGATCTGATCCTGGTTCTCGTGCTCCTGGTTCTTGTGCTCTTTCAGTCTGAGGAGGAGTTGGACGACTCCAACTTCGATTGGTCCTGCCCCAACACCCGCCTCTTGTTCCCAGACCCCGCCTTCCCCCGGAACCTCAGGGAACCGATCCGCAGCGCCGTGGACAAGAGTTGCCCCCGCCCCGCGCCCTACCGGTATGGAGACAGAATCTCTTTTATCTGTCATTCTCTCACATTTTACCATGGCTGGGCGATACTGACAATACTGACTTGCTTTTTTTTTTTTTCGACAAATACCTCGGAATAGATAATTTGATGTTATTTTGGGGATGACTATTGTGCTTTCATAATAGTGTTATGATATATGTCTACATATTGCAGAAGAGCTATCTATTGACATTGAACACAATATAAATTTGGTTGGATAGTTCATTTGCCTCAACCCAAATGATGGACTCGCCTAATTTACCTTATTCACATTTATTGACATTTCTAACATTATCTTAAAATTCGCTTTCAATTTAGATGAAGACATGATCATGGAATCTGACTATTTTACTAAATAATTGCGGTCAGCTCAATTAATTGCGATCAGGTGATTATGTAATAACTGTGATGACTCTAATCACAAGGATACAAGCACCATACATACAGAATAAATAAAATAAAACACATTTACACCGGACAAAGAGTCTTTCTGTCAATTCAGCATATACATACTATTTTCTTCTTCTCTCTCTCCTTTCTCCCCTGCTCCCCAGTGAGCCCGGTATGGGCCGCCCGCCCCTCAGGGCGCAGGACTTCATGGCAAACAACCCCGAGCATCTGGAGCTGCTGCGGCGGATGGGGGTCAGCCTCATCCACCTAAAGGACGGGCGGGTGCAGCTGGTGCAGCACGCCACACAGGTAAATACGTTCTCATGAATGTCCCGCAATCCGGTCAAATAAATATATATGCAAGGTCAAACTAATTAAATTTCCTCCATATACTTCCGTCCAACTCTGCTTCGTTTTTGTTCTTTTAATATCAAGAAATTCTCTTTTGTCCCCTATCCCCGTCGCATCCAGGCGGTGAGTGCGGTTGCAGCGGAGGACGGCATGCGCTTCATGCAGGAGATGATGGAGCTGTCGAGCCAGCAGCAGAAGGAGCAGCTCCCTCCCAGAGCCATCCAGATTGTCTCGCACCCCTTCTTCGGCAGAGTGGTACTGACTGCCGGACCGGCCCAGTTCGGCACAGACCTTTCCAAAAGCTCAACGGGGGTGAGTGGCTATTATGGCATTCCCTGGTTTCAGTTAACTATCCTTCTGTTGTTCAGTTAGCACTGACATTTTACACCCCTGACCATTTCCCAGAGGATAGCTCACATTTTTAAGTCTTAAGGGGCTTTCACATAGGACGTGGTGCACTGCACTCAGTGTAGCGCTTTTGGTTGCTAGCCGAAAATAAATTATCGATTGGAATGAAAATTGGACTGCTGTCATTACTTAACAGGAATATTGTTGATGGTATTATTTTAAGTTCAGTTGGCCTGTAAGAAATATTTCATTGATTATATTTATATATTTTATTACAATATTATATATGTCTTCAGACAATCATATCTTATTTTAATGATAGAGAATAGTCATGATCATGTCTTGTAGGTAATATTTATTGGCCATTGGTCATATATCGCTCATTATCAAGTCATTGCCCGTCCCAGTTGGATTGCATAACCTTAAGGCAAATAGGATCGACATGTGCTTTCTTATCTCTTATCTCTCTCCTCTGTCTTCTTGACGTGCAGGTTCGGGGCTTTGTGACCGTGGCGGAGCCCTACAGTGGCTGCATGGAGCTGGCCAACCCCGAGTACGTGCAGGGCCGCATCGCGCTGCTGCAGAGAGGACAGTGCATGTTCGCTGAGAAGGCCCGGCACATCCAGAAGGCTGGCGCCATTGGAGGCATCGTCATTGGTGAGGAAGAGCAGTTGATGACACACGCAGGATATCAACTGGATGACTAGATTAGGACTAGATAAATGGATTAGCGTGAGAGATGGCCAGGCACTCTGCTTCCTGCACATCATTTAATGAGGGTATTGATCAGGGACGGACGAAGGTTTATTACTTTTAATAGTCGACTCGTCGGTGAATCGTCTGAACGACAAATGTCACTGAAGACTAACTATGTGCTGATTTGGGCTGTAGGGAGACTTCCTTACAGATCATCTAATTACTCATTATTCACAATAAAATCAAGTGTATTGGAGAACAGTAGTATATGGGAGAATCAGAAGTGTAGGCCAATATTTTCTACCATCACTTATCACTTTACTCCTCATGCATTTTGTTCTGTCCCTTCACTTTGACAAAATAACTGATGTATGAAATGTAGAAATTGGTTTCGGTATTTTTTTTCAGAGTTTGATCTCAGTCAATCTTATTTTCTGATTCACTGATTCCATTAGAGTAAATGTGATTTGATCATATACACTCATTTAAATACAGCCAATGAAATAATTAAATTAGGAGACTACACATCTATTGTGCTGAGCTTGGTTTACATGAAGATTTTCAGGTTTGTACCTCAAAGGCTTGTCACTCAAAGAGCAGCTCATGAATATTAATATAAATGTATCTAATATTCTAGTTTCTGGAGATGATTGAGAGTCATGGATTAAACTATAGAAAACATGTTGCTGAATGTTTTTTAACAATCTCTTCAAGGTTTGTAGACATAACAATTTAACTGAATTTTATTATTTCGGTCTGTACAGTAAATTCATCCTCACAAGTTACCTGATTGGCATATTCCTAATATCGATACCACAGAACATGTTGAGGGATTATCAATTATTATTATCAATTAAATACTTCTAGACCGTCCGTCCTCTCCGCTAACCCCGCCCTCCTCTCCTGTCCCTCCTCTGCCCAGACGACAATGATGGCAGTAGCAGCGACACCGCCCCCCTGTTCCAGATGGCGGGCGACGGGCGGAGCACGGACGACGTCACGCTGCCACTCCTCTTCCTGTTCCACAAGGAGGGCAACATCCTGCTGGAGTCCCTCAAGGAGTACCGGGAGGTGGAGGTCCTGCTGAGCGACAAGGCCCGAGACCGAGGTGGGGGCCAGTCCAATCTCCCCTAAACATCACCCCACACCACCACCACACCAGCACGCAGTATGCTTTCACTTCTGCTTAAAGGAACATTCCACTCTGTGGA
The DNA here is from genome assembly GCA_900302355.1 of Cyttopsis rosea. Lineage (NCBI taxonomy): Eukaryota > Metazoa > Chordata > Actinopteri > Zeiformes > Parazenidae > Cyttopsis > Cyttopsis rosea. The sequence continues at coordinate 6,217 of OMKR01044312.1, read as the reverse complement.
TCTCTTAAGGCTGGGCTATATTGACAAAATCAAATATCGCAATATTTTTTGACATATACCTCGATATTGATTATTGGGGATGAATATAGCTATTTTAATAAGATGTTCACACATAATAAATATTTGAAAAACAATTATTTGATAATTTCAATATTATGACCAAACAGATATAGGTGTTGGTTAGAACAGTCTATGAATTTCAGAAAATTGCATTAATTTACTGTAATGTACAACGTACATGCAAGTAGATACCAAGGATTTTTATGTATTCACAAAATTATACACACATTTATTTAAAACCCCAACAGCTGCTGGAATAAAAGAGGTTCTATTTCCTGATGGGAGTAAGATAATCCCTAGGTGGAAAGTCAGGTTTTACAGCAGTAGAAATTCACAGAACAGTGCAAGTTAAGAAAAAGAAAAAGAGATAAAAATATTTTATAAGTATAAATCTATACAGGGAGTATCACTATACAAACTAGTGAGCCCAATTTGGGTACGCTACAGTTAAAGTGCAAATTGTATCAAGAACAATAAAGGCAATAATGGCATTATGATAATACTGATAGCAATACTAATGATAACAATAATGATAGGGTAATCGTACTAATGGTAATAATGTAGTAGTAGTAGTAATAAGTACCACTAATAATAATTACAATAATAATGATATTTAATGATAACTACCAAGAGAATGCTCTTGAGAGGAGGGCAGTAATAGAATGGAAGCCATCAGTTTTGTCTCGATCTGCTTGAAGTTGAATGGTGATTTGACTTCGTGGTGGAATTTTCCCCTTTAATGGTGATCGGTGAGAGCCTCGGGTGAGTTGATCTGGGTTAGAGAGGAGCCGCTGACTCACTCCCGTGGGCCATCGTCTCAGCCAGATATGTCTGCGATGTACGAGGGTGGAGGTGACACCTTGCACACCACCTTCCTCTCTCCTTTTATTCCCTTTTCCTCCTCAGTCCCTCCATCTCCTATGTTTGAACTGTAACCGTTCATCTCTTTTTCTCTCTCTTTCTGTTTCTTTCTCTCTCTTTTTCGTACTCCTAATGCCCATTGGACGAGCAGCCTCCATATTCAAAGGTAAACCTCTCCCCGACACCCTGGTGGAGGGAAGTAAGTATCCTCTAAATCTCCTCTGCTCCCCTTCGCCCTCCTCCCCCTTTTCCCTCCGATGCTCCCGCCTTTTTATTTCTCTCTCTCTCTCTCTCTCTCTCTCTCTCTCTCTCTCTCTCTCTCGTAGGTGAGTGTGAGATGGAGGAGCTTAGCGGAGTCCCAGTATAGTGTGTTGTGTCGGTCGCCCCCTCACAGCTTAGCAGCGTGACGGCTCTCTCCATCCTTCTCCCTCTCTCTCTAGAAAGCAGAGAGATGCATTAGAGAGGTGGGAAGATGCTCTAACAGGGTCACAACCCACTCGTCGTGGGTTCCAGTCTAAACCGTGTCTATTTAGATCTCACGGGAACTCAAACTTGGCACCTTTATTTTAACTTTCCCTGCATGGCACAGTGGTGACGTGTTTGTTTTGTTTTTTCAACATGAGTAAACATGGGAATATGAATGTGCATGAATATGAGTTAATTAGGGGTGCACAAATACCCAAATTCAAGCACCATCCCACCTGGACCTTACCTGCACTGACAAAATGAAACTCGGACTCGTTAAAGACTTGTTAATTTGTCGACAGAGATGGTGATCTACAGTTGGTTCAACTACTAATGTCGCTTTGGTCAAAAAAGCATCTGTACAGTGAGATAACATGACATACTCATACTCAGAGAGCCACATCAGTTAATAAATAAATAAATCAGCCGATTTGACTCCAGAAGAGATGCATGATACCATGAACCATATTATAATCTATAGTATGATATTAGACATCAACACATTTCACTAACGATTGGCCAATCAGCGCCATGGGCGGGTGGGACTAAAGATTAGCCAATGAGCACCGCGGGGGACTAATGATTAGCCAATCAGCGCCGCGGGTGGGACTAACGCTGTTGGAGGAGTAATAACAGCAATGGCGGCCGATAAGATAGATGCTGCTATGAAGGCTGTCCTCAATGCATTAAAAGTACAAATTACTTTTTTTGTTTTTACTTCGCTCCACTCTTAAAACTCTCTCAAAACAGCTGTGTTGGGATGGCTATGCATCAGTGTCTACTTAAAATGACGTCAGATTCAGGCGGATACGTTGGTCTCTAATGATTGGTTAGGGAAAATCGAACCCCCCTTCCCCACAGAAATGGGTTAGAGTGGAGGCAATGTCACACTGAAGATGGAGATGGAGTTGACAATCCTGTTTGATATCAGGCTAATGACATTGCCAAACCACCGAAACACAGTAAAAGATCACATCGAATCTTTGCCCAGCCCTCCTCTTTGCTCCAAATAAACAAATTCTGCAGCATACAAATTTAATACATCTTTTCATATTTACTATTTGTTTGAAATTGTGAAGACGACATTCCTCAGCAACTACAGTTGATAAAATACAATATTTGCCCAACCAGAGCTGTGAATCTTCCTCATTATGTTTCCCCCCCTCCCTCAGTTGAGTTTGATAGAGCAGCTTTTCTGAGACGGGCTTCATGCCGTAGGAGCCGTGACTCACCGTCAACATCCTGCTGTTAGAGCTGACAGCCTCTTGATGAAAACTGGTCTATTTCTGACTGGGAACGACTGCCGGAGGGCATTAGTATAGATTAACAACAGAGGATGAGGAGGAGGAGAGCTATGTGTGTAATTGAGTGAAAGCAGTTTAATCTCACCGGCCGTCTCTTCATCATAGATGTGGACGTACAGGAAGAGGACTGCTCCACCGAGCCGACCACGCCCGCCTCCTCGGAACATGTCGACCAATCCCCGCACATGAGCACGGTGGAGTTGGACGTCTCCGTTCTGGACGAAGAGGTGACTCCGACGGACGAGTTAGTCCAAGTCAGTCCTCCGGAGATGGAGGCGGAGTCAGAGGCGGAGTCTAGTCGGACTGAAGCCAGAGCGGAGACAGACTCTGGCGAGGACGAGGGGGAGGAACCAGTGGGTGAGTCGGACTCGAGCAGCCAATCGGTGGACGAGCTGCTGGCGGACTGGCGGGAGGACCTGGAGGCGTTTCAGCAGATGGAGAAAGACGAACTCTGACAGACATCTGACGCTCGGTCTGCGATCTGCTCGACCGCCCCCCCCCCGAAATAAAACTTTATGGGACACTTGTATGAGTGGGGGAGACTTTTATGACTATTTTTTATCTGATCAGACGGTTAAATATGAGGATGTCTGGCTGTGTTTTCGGGGGCGGCCATGATGGCATCTCCAGCATCAGCAGGCGGTCGGTCCTCTCATCCTCTCATCCAACTCATCACTGCCGGAGAGACCAGGGTCTTTTCTTCCTCCCGCACTTTCTGTTTACTTTGTGGTAACACACAAATGACAGACTGTTATCTGGACCAGACCACGCATAAGAATGTCTCCTACTTACTTTCTAAATGGTCTTGTTTAATGTTATCTTTCTCTCTATTTCTCTCTATGCATTTCTGGCGGGCTCTTTAATTTACAAATGAGGAAGCCATCAACAACGCTGATTGATTCATTCACTGGTTGATTTAATTTAAAAGAGGCAGAGATGTTTATATGTCAATACAATGTTTAATGCAACTTTCCTTTGCGGGGCCTGAATCATTTGTAAAATATGATGCGACTTTACTATTGATCACCGACTGCATTGGTGGGTAGACGCGGATCGGTGAAATGGAAAATTTCTCCACAAAACTCATTGTTGGCTTGTAATGGTGAGACTATGCACCAAGCCCTTTATCCTGAGATTTATGAATATGTATAGATATGTATTTGGCCAGATATTTTGCCCCATTTTTAACTGAAAATTATGACACCACTTTGCTCCATTTCTGGCCATGTTGAATGATCATATCATCCCACCGTGCCGCTCCACCAGCTCCACCCTTGACCCACCATGGCGCTCCACCCCCTGGACCACATGGGGTGGACTGGACCACCCCCTCAGCCCTGTTCCAACAGGGCAGCCATGGGATGGACCGTACCACAGGAGGCCGCCAGAGGGGAGCGACTTTTGTCTGGAGCTGCTGACTGATTGAAAAGTGAAATTTAGCAAATAAGTTGATGGAATGTAATAAAATGAATAAGGAAGTAAATTGTCTAATTTTCTTATTTCTTTTGCTGTTCATATGTCACTTATCGACAACTACTGAAGTGAATTGTGTAGAATTATTGTAGTGTAGTTTGTAGTGTAGTACTATCTTTTTACTAAGCGACACATCACTGGAATCCAGTGCTTCAAATTAACCCAGACATTAGAAACTACAAATTATTAATGGTTAAGTTACATATATTTATATACTGGATATATTTTTTCTTAATTGTTTATGGTTCAGTTAAACCTTAGTGACTTAACAGGAGTGAGTGGCCCCCACACTGTTAAGGGAATGAGTGGTCGAGTTGATCAAGACGCTAAGAGGACAAAGTAAAAGTATGTAAATACAAATTGAAAGTAATAAAAGAAGTACACACAATTTTGTAAAGTACAGAAAACATTTCAGACAATAAAAAGAAGTAATAGACAAAAAAGAAGTACTAGATCAACTAAAATTAAAAGTTATTATTATTGTTATTATTATTTTCTATATTTATATATGTGTTATAAAAAGTTGATGTTTCCTTCCATAGTTCCAAAGTTAGAAAAGCTTATTTCCTCCTCAGCAAGATGGCTGATGAAAGGTTCGACTCTTTCATAAGAGTTGGTGCCTAACGAGTCACTCGGTAAAAAGAGTCGTTCGATTTTCTCTGACTCGGTTCGTCAGATTCAGATGGCGTAATGTACTGGTGAGGAGGGAGGACTTGTGAACGGAATTCTCACAAGAAGAATTAAATTCTTTCAAAAGTATTTATTTTGGAGGAGAAGTGTGAATCTCAAAAGTAAGTTACTTCTGTCACAACTCTTTATTTAGGCAGAATACAAAGTGTAAATCAGTCACATTCAACATTAATTATGCAAAAACAAAATGTCCCCACATGAATTTAATCCTCAGGAATTACTTTCAATGTCGAGTCGTCAAATCAAGATAATTTTTGTTGTTTCCAATATAACATCAACGTAAAACTGGAATAAGTTAAACACCCATCCATCCATACTGTTCTTTACATATTATTCTTATTTTTATTCATCAGAATCAGAAACACATACAGAAACATTCAACCATATTCATATTTATAGTAAAACCTGGTCAGTTCTTGCATCCTGACTGAGCCTTTTTCTTTGTAATTTATCTTCATCTGGTGCATTATACAGTATCTGTTTTATTTTTTTTATTTTTTTGACTGTTCCCCATTCCCCAGTCCCCACTGTGGTGAGTTTAGAGAATGTGAAGGTACATCCCGCCGCGTTGCATGTCGGGACGGGGGGCACCATTTTAAGAGGTACGCGCTCTGTTTACCTGTGCCTGCTACAGTGGTTACCTATTGTTTTGTTTGGCTAAAATGTTTGTTAAATCGGTCTAATCGGATAGAGAAGGGAACAGATGGAGAAGGGAACAGAGAAAGAAAAGCGACCCTACCGGGAGAAATTGAATGTCGATGCGAAGGAACGGTATTTGGACAAACTGATGATGGAAGAATGGAACAGATCCATATGACTTTGCAGCCCGAGACTGGATTACAGACCCAGATGCACTACCTCCACTCACACACTCGGACATTGTAAACTATCTCGTTTTAACTTTTTAGCCAAACAAAACAAAACAAAAGGTAGGCACAGCTAAACAGAGCACGTACCTCTTAAGATGGCGCCCCCGTCCCAGCATGCGACGTGCCGTCAACTTCACATTCTATTTTGAGCTTAACTGTCAAGAATTTAAGTATAAAAATAAGTCCGGTACACATAGATTTACAATATAAAAATGAAATTAAATGAAATCTCATTCTCATTCTGTTCAGTTACCGAGTCGAAACGAAACGAAACAAAACGAACAACTCTTTCACCGGAGCGACTCCCCGAGTCGTTGGACAGAGGTCCGTTCGCCGCGGCCGACTCGTTCCCGCGTCTCGCATCGCCCAGTCAAACAGCGGCATCCTCCGCTCCGGTGACGCAAGCGCCGCTGCCGACGTCGCGCAGTGTTTGGTTTTTCCGACAGAACCAGAAGATCCGCTCCTCGGCTCCGCAGCTCCGCACACCGCGGCTCG
>OMKR01044311.1:0-13632 GCA_900302355.1 Cyttopsis rosea | reverse complement strand
AGGTAGAACTCCTGAGTTGGAGCACTAACACACTTTCCCTTTATTTACAGGGGGTGGTTACTTACCTAACCATCCTATTCACACAGTGCACGGCACATGTGACAGTATACGTTAAGTCAAGTCAAGTCAAGTCAAGTTAATTTATATAGCCCTTAATCACAAAACAGTCTCAAAGGGCTTCACAAACCCATATTTTACATAGATCTCAATGGAACCCCCTAGTCTGAACCCCATCCGGGCAAGGAAAAACTCCCAGAAAACCATTTTGGGAAAAAAAGGAAGAAACCTTGGGAGGGGTGCACAGAAGGAGGAATCCCCCTTCCAAGATGACCAGGCTGCAGTGCATGCAGTGGGCAACATTAATAATATTGTAGCGGTTACACGTTACTTACAATTATAAATTGCACTTGTTAATATTTATCAGTCTCATAAATTTGGGCGCAAGTTCTGAAATCAGGCATTCGTTTCTGTGTACGGTGCAAATATTCAAGACCCAAAATTATCGGCAATAAATGAAATCTTTAATAAATTATTCAATAATGAGAGAATAAATGAGATTAATAAGAAATAAAAATCATAAACAAACATGGAAAAGGAATTTCATAAAGTAGATACTCAACCTCGTTATCTGATGAGATCGGAGAGAATAGTAGAGTTGGGAGTTGTAACTAAAGTAGCGCGCTGTCACGGCGAGGCTTGATTTGGCGAACACGACTCCCGGTGGAAGTGGATCCCACTGGCGGGCCGCGTCAATGGTTGTAGCAAGGTAGTAACGCTCCATCTCTCCCTGGATTAGTCTGGACAGCAGGCATCGCTACGGTCTCCCTGAGCAGAGGCCAGCGAGCAGCTTTGTGTGTCTGGAATGCCTGGAGTGCTGTCTGGATTGAGACTGATCCAACAGGATTGAGACGTAGCTAATGAAGAGGAGCTTAGCTAACTGTCCAACTCTTTCGCTAACGTTAGCTGAGTTATACCATGTCAGTGTATCATGCAACTACAAAATTATCTTAACACAGCAGGGACAATGGAATTGTAGCTAGCAGTTGAGGGATTGTGTGAAGAGAGAACGTTTAGGTATGGTGTGGCAAACAAAGGAACAGTTAGCTTAGCTACTGCGGTAGTGCCAAAGTGTAGTCAAAGCTAGATAACATAAAGTTAACTTAACCCAATGTAAAGCAGAATGTCTGGTGGCACACAGCGGTACATTTCTGTATCATCCATCGAAGTGAATAAAGTTCCGAAAACGAACAAGTCACTATGTTCAGTCTCGTGTTGTTGCTGTTGTTTGGGAGGTGGGGGCCAGCTGATACTCCGAAACAATAGCCAATGAAATCAAACATGCGAATCAATGCTAATAGACCCCTCACCCGCTCACAAACAGCCCAAAACAAGATTTGTTTGTGGACAAGTTATCCACATTTTGTGAACCTAAAAATGTTGTTTGTTATATTAAGTGGGTTCTTTACAACTTCAACTTTCATAATATGAAAAAAAAAACACACTCCCAGCGCAAATCGAGATGTGACCCGAAACACCAGCCGCGGTCACATATCTTGTTAGAATTTATGTCCAATGGGTTATGGTAGTGACCAAACGTTTGTTTGCCCAGTTTGGCGATCAGCAGGACGATGGCGATGGTGATATGATCAAACAGACATGACCAATCTTTTCCTGTTGGCGGGGCGTCATCCTCTTCAAGTACAGGTCTTTGAAACTGTAGTGGCAAATCCTTTTTGTGGAGCCAGAGGGTTACCAGCGCTTAACTCCCTCTGTTGGGATCATAATCTTGTTTCACGTCCAATGATTTACCATTGTCGTTTATCTAGTCCTCTGGAATGTTGGGGACTTTCTTGTAATGAGAGGCATGCACCCATGTTGGTAGTTCTGCCACCTTAACTACTGCTGCAGCAGTGAGGAAGATCTGGAACGGTCCCAGGCATCTGGCCGGAAGTTGTGCAGTGGTCCTTCGAGTGGGACGGGTAGGGCTGCTTTGACCTGCGACCACATAGACTTCAACACTTGGGTGAGAGACACACAATATGACAACATTGCTTGCTTGGTGTACTTACTCTGTGGCTTTTACGGAGCGAGGCAGACCTACTCGCATTGGTTTCCCTGTCAGCACTTCATGCAGTCACACCATGTGATCGTCCTCACACATCAAGTTTGATTTCAGCCATGGTATTTGCTCTTTCACCACCACTGTGTGGATGATAAGACCAATAAAACCTTACCTGGATCCCCAGATAAGCAGAGAGTTCCTTCAGCACTTGGCTGGTAAAGTGAGTGCCATTATCCAAGCTTACCTTCACTGGGATCCCCCAGCGCTGAATGATTTCAGTCAGTAGTGCTTCGTTCGTCATTCGTTTTACACGGGAACACTTCAGTCCATATACAAAACATGTAAATTATCACTAAACAATATTTTTTACGAGCTGGTGGTAGTAACACCTCTCCCTGTGTTGTTCTGAGCACAAATAAGACATTTTTTACAAATATTTTAAGCAAATACTGTGAAGCCTGTAAAGCCCCAGCAGTTGGTGCCACATACACTTTCAGAAAGCTGAGACCCTATGTATGTCAATCTTTTCTATCAATTAAAAGATAATAAACATTATATTTTTAACTTTGCCTGATAAAATTATTAATATTTTGTAATGTGTGTAAAGGGGATTTAAACATTATACTCATGCCTAATGATGGCCATTCCCATGCTCAATTATGGGTGATTATTTGCTGCACCAAGTTCTGGGTTGATACCATTAATTATACAGGTTTGATAGCCATTTTCTAGCCATTTTTGACCATTCGGGAATGGGCAAAAAGGATCAGAAATCCCCCCAAAAGACTGCCTGAAGACCTCATGACCTTGGTAAACACTTTAGAAAACTTAATGCTGCATACTTAATGCTGTGATGCAGCCTCAATAACCTTTAAAAATTGGAGATTTGGGTGTATTTGACAATTTAGACGATTGTATGACAAGCACTCACATCCCATACATTTTCTGAATGGTCTCGGTGTTTAGATTCTGGGTCTAGAGTTTCATAAGGCTGTGATTATCCTAGAGGTCACAATAGGTCATTTTATACAGCAAGGTCAAGTAATAAGAAATGCTGTCATCACATTAACATGGTTACTATGAGGCCATATTTCATCCCACATGAATGCAATTGGGCTCTTTGGATTCACAAGTCTCAGCTTTCTAGCAATACCCGATTTTTACAATTCCATGACTGTTTAGGTACCACAGTGTGCAGAAATAGGGAAAATAAAAAATCTAAGATAACTAGGTTGGCGGGGGCAACAGTTGGAGAATATGAAAATGTGACATAATGTCATATTGTTAGCTTCATCTTCATTGTCCATTACATCTAAAGACACGGTGAAACTAACATTCCTAGTCCTGCTGGTCCCACAACAGCAGTCGAGCGTCCCGATAATGATGGAGTTATCTGGAGGATGATGATTGGGCGTCGGCTGGGGACAGAATAGGGAGGACGAATGTGTCTCCTAGTTTGGGGTCTTCTGAGGCATCTGAGGCGTCCGTTGTGGGGGCGGGGCTGTTGTTTTCTCTAAGTTCTGCCTCGGAACATTGCTGATGGTGTGGTACACCCACCTCGCCCCATTTTGAATTCATCAGCTGCCGTGGCACGGTGCACATATTTTGCTGCTTTTTGTTTATTATGGTGGTCTATGGCATGTATTACATGCAGACCATCTTTCTGATTTCTGGCTATAGACCTTTGATAAGAGCATTTTTTAGCTGTTGCTCATACGGGCTGTCATTATTTCCAGAGGGCCATAGTCAACCCGCAGCTCAAAAGCCGCATGCGGCTGTTTTATGACTAGTTGCGGTTCTTTAAAGTCTTATTTTATTGGACTTCACAGTCCATTTATGCTATTTAAAAACATGTACAAACTAGGGATGTTAAAATGTGCGACTAAACGACTGACAGTCTCCGTGTTCTCTGTGTCAACAGTAAAATGGAAAATCGTTCTTTTTTTTGTAATGGCCTATTGAAAATTTTCAAAATAAAAAACTAATGGTACTGTTTTCTAAATGGGAGAGGGAGCAGATGTGACTGGATGTGGCGGTGCCGCAATATGCACAACAGTGCACTACAGGAGTTTTGATTTCTCACTTCAACTTTGCATAAGATTCAGAGCAGTCTCACAAAGTGATGAATGATCCCATGAATTGCAAGATCATGAATGAATCATGGTGAATACAGAGACGTCATTGGTATAAATTATGACAAACCCCAGTATGTTCCTGTGAATAAGCGCACTCTGCAACATATACAAGTGGAGATTAAATTGGATCAAAACCGTCACATACAATTGACCTACGGAAAGGTATTACTCTATAGACTGCATTTCCATCCACTGAGGAATAACTTTGGAAGAGCGATGTCGCACACCAATCCTCATAAATATGTACAGTATGTAGGGTTACACGTTGTTTTAATAATTCTAAATCACACTCGTAAGGGCACAACCAACTTAAAACCCCAAGCTGGAAAGGGTCAACTAAACCAAATTAATTGTCATTATCAGTCTCTTGTAGGGGTTATTTGTTACTTTAAATTATAAATCATGTTGTTCGTAACACCACCAACTTTTTGAGATTATATTAAACCAAATTATAGTTATAATTGATCAGTCTCTGAAGGAATTTGAACTCTTTTGTGATACATTTACATCAGAACACATTATTACAGAACTGTCTGAGTTTTACCACCCTGAAGTGTTACTTTGGCGCTTCAACCGTTGTAGGGAGGAAAACCAGAAAGTCTCCCTGCTGGACTTCCAGGGCAATAACTTTAATCCCTAAAAAGGTTGGGAGTAAGGTTAATGGGTTGAGGAATGTGGAAGAACAACAATTTCGTTGCCAATATGTCCAATCGCTCGCTGTCCATGCCATATCCCCCCTTTGGATAGGAAGCTCGCGTCCAAAGGGGAGCTTCGGATCGATGATGACGAGGACTACTGCGTGCAGAAGTGAACATGTAACATGCCGACAGGTTTCACATGATCAGTGTTGGTGTCTCACAATATATTGCATGCAAACATAACAAGAGATGTATAGTCTTAGGATAAGGCAGGATATTACGTTCTGGTCTAACACTAAGGGTTAGTGGGGGTGTTCTGGGTTGTTCGTTAGTCAGGTGCTAGCGATGCAAGGCAAGCCAGGGTTCTCCTTGTTTCATAAATCCCATTCCTGCTAATTCGCGTAGCTGTCGACTACTGGTTAAGGTGTGTGGGCATGCCATGATTCCCAAATGACGACTAGTGGTGTCATGAAGGTTATGAACAAAGAGGGGTTTGAAGTTCAAATCCTCTTCCATCCCAAAGTAGGTTTGCCGAAGGTGGCAGTTGTACTGCCGAGGAGGCTCGTGGCTTCCAGTGGTAGCTGCAAGTTCTGCCCTCGCAACTGTAATGTCAGAACTCAGGCTCTGAATTGGGTACGTAGAGAGTTCCGACGGGCAGGGACTCGTCCTGTCCGAATCTGTCCTTAGGATCTGGGAAGTCACCTCCCCCCCTTTGTTCCATTACCAAGACTAGTCCTGAGACTATAGTGATTAGCTTAATAATGTTTAACTGGTGCGTCCCTCGGTAAAATAGGGAAACAGAGATCCAAGTCTAAAATCGAAACCATCGACAGAAAGGAAGAGATCAAAAATGAAAATATCAATGGGTTGAACTGATAACGAGAAGCCTTCCGTTCAACAAGTGTATTCTTAGTATAAAGTAAAATCAATCAAGGAAATAATCGTGAAACAACTGCTTTCCAATTCTAAGACGTTCCAGCTGGAAGAATTGGACAAATTGAGAATGGGTTCAATTGATAACAGGAATCCTAAGGTCACATAGAGAGAGAAAGGCAAAGATAACGTTAGCATAGAAAGGCCAAAATCTCTTTCAGAGGAAAATAGTGAATTTCCTAAATAAAAAACTATTGATTAACTATTGATGAATCCCAACGATACAATACATTCAGAATATAGACTAATAATATATAGTAAATAACCAAAATGATTATCCAAATTGAGACAAAGAAATGTATCAATTCTAATTAATCACCTAAAAACAGAGATTCAAATTAATGAATCATGCAATCAAAGAAATTTTGATTATGGATCTGGTTATTCCTAAAATAATCCAATTATTGATTGTCTCTCACCGATTGCAAATACCCACAGTCGACCTGATACGCAAGGTTGCCCAAAGCAACCATTCAGGGGCGCTGTGTTTTATTTACTTCACCTAAAAGCAGCGGAAAGTCAGTACACACTCCTGTGCTATAGGTGGCATCGTATGCCAATCCGTCCAAACAAACAGAAGCAGATTCAGAGGAGGGCGTGTCTTTCACCTGAGGGGTGTTTTGGCTCCTCCCCCCTTGGTTACGCCGTTCGTGGGACAAATTCCCTCAGTGTCTCTCAAATCACTTGAAGAGTGTCCTTCACACAATATAACTTATTTAACCGGTTCTTTTAATGCTGTAGCAAGCACAAATGTAACTCAAGACCCCCGCTAAGACCCCCGTCTTAGCGGGGGTCTTGAGTTACAAGTAGGTTGCGGTTACAAGTAGGTTGCAATTCTCTGGAATATCGCAGCAGAATTTAACTCTTCACTCGGGACGACGTGTTATATTCTGGAACATCACAGCTAAAGGCCTTAATATTGAACTTATCATTTGACCATTTAGTTTAAACTTAATTCACAAGGTGTATATAATGGTCACAAATCATCAAGGTTTAACTGTCCATAAAACACAAGCAAAGAAGTCAGGGCACATCTCCTAACCATCACTAAGATTTAGCTGCATACATAGAAGCCAGGTCACAAGCACTGGTTACCATGTGGGGGAATGCTAATGTTAATAAGCCACCATGTGGTCTTTGTTCTATTGCCTGTGTGTTCCCTCCAAAACGGGAACAGCCCTTTGTCTGTTTGCGTGTCCTTAAAATAGGTTCAGAAGTTTGAATATCGGCCTGGTACGGGTTACCAAATATGTAGGGGCTTTTTGTTACTTTAAATAATTTATCATCTCGTTCGGAACACCACCAATGTTTTCATCTTTAAAAAGTTGGAAAAGATTACATTAAACCAAATTTTAGTTACAATTGATCAGTCTCTGAAGGAATTTGAACTCTTTTCCAGTATATTGGAATTCACTTTTAGGGAGCGCAGACACACGGGCTTCTTTCTCACAGAATGAGATTTATTTTATAAAGTAAAGTATAAACTAAAGGAATAAATGAAAGAAAAACACATCTAAGAAAAGAAAACAAGCACATGAATAATAGTAAAGAAAATATTATAAAGATATTAACTAAAAGAATAAGGAATTCTTCCCGATATGGGCACCTTTAACTCAATGCCAAATAATGGGATTGGATTGAATGACTCTTCTCAAAAGACGTGAAAAACGCAACTAGGGCCTTTAACTTTTTTTTAATTTCCTGGACACCAACACTGAGTCATGAACCGATTGAAAGCCATGGTCTTATGGATCGCGGCACGTGTTTCAGGGCCGAGTCGTGGTGATCACTTTCGGGGAGTCGTTCCAAGCGAACTGATGCAGGTCTTTGGAAACGGCGGTGGTTCTTTGTCCTTTCGGCGGTGGTTGGTCCAGCGAACGTAACTTGGCTGCTCTCGACAATGTTCAGCCAGGAAGGAGTCTTTGTGGTTCAAAACGGAAAAACACACAATGTCGCAAAAAAGCAAAATGTAACGATGTAAAAATCAAACAAAAGAAAGGAAAGAGAAACAGTTCGTCAGTTGGATACTGAGGCAGACTTGCTTCATAAAATAAAATGGCGCGCAAACTTAACAAAGAAAGAATGGTCGACTTAAACACGTGGGATAGCTTCTGGATCTGTGGAGACCAGCTCCCTGTCCAAGTTTTAACACCCTGAAGTGTTACTTTGGCGCTTCAACCGTTGTAGGGAGGAAAACCAGAGTCTCCCTGCTGGACTTCCAGGGCAATTACTTTAATCCCTAAAAAGGTTGGGAGTAAAGTTAATGGATTGAGGAATGTGGAAGAACAGCAATTTCGTTGCCTCTCAAATCTGGGTGTAAATTCTAAATTCAGTTCAGGTTGGAGCGAGGCGAGCAGCAATGCAGTAGAAGCTTCGGTCACTCCTGGAGTCTCCTGAAGCAGAGATCAGCATGCGGCTTTCTGTGGAGCATCTGGAGACGTTGTCGTTGGACGTTGGATGGTAGATGAACTAGCTTATAAGTAACTCATCAAAAATATCTTGCAAATAATGTCGTTGGCCATTTGACCTTGATTAAAAGTTATTATAGACTTATAGAATTAACTACAAAAATCGAAACGTCAGACTGCGTGTTGCGTATTCACGTGTCAAGTTTAAAATATAAGAATAAAAATGTCACAAATGTTTGGAAAATGGGAATTCTGCCAATAAGTCAAAGTTCTGAGGCTCGAAATCCTAGAGTGGAGCTCTTCCTACGTCACATGGGAGTGCCGAGACAAGTGAGCGCTCCTGTTCTTCTCCTGTTCTTTTTCTTCTCCTTTGCTCTTGGCTTTTGCGTTTCTCTGCTTTGTGTGTGTGTTGTCTGGCTTTCAAAACTGTATATGGTAGATAATTACATATTGGAAAATGTATATTGGTATGAACATAAAAAGAAAAGTAACAAAAATAAACTGTTTTGATCTTACAGTGTCAAAGCATTTTCAAAACAATTCTAATAACACCTAAACAAAATAAGTCTGTATCTTGTTAATTTCCCACGATGGATTTAATTACTAACTTATAAAGACCTAATTTCAAACTATTAATAACGCATGGCATACAATTACTATCTCCACCAGGTGTGAATAATTAATAATAAGAGATTTCTAACCAATTTAACTGAGATGTAAAATGCATTTGGTTACATCAACAAAGAAGAGACTACAGAAAATATAATGTGGATAGCCGATTGCATTGGTTTGACACGACCTGCATTTTCCTCACAGTCCAGCAGGTGGCAGTCATGCTCCATGCAACTTTATACCTGAGAGGCCATAAACCATATTGACAGTTGGTTTATTAGTTTCTATGGATCTGTAAGTCCCAGACTTATAGACATACTGATGTACTGACAGTTTATATTTCCAGTCATCATCCACAGAATAACCTTACATTATTTGTAAATTGTTTGTAGTCCATTTTCATTATGATACAGTTTATACCAAAGTTGCAGCTTCTCCATTGTGGAATGTGGTCTGAGATTCTCCTCAATGGGGGCCTTGACACCTAAGATGATAAGGGCCAAACTGTCTCTTCCAGGCCTGGGTGTGGAATCCCTGGGTGTATAGGAAGGAGAAAAGGGTTCAATGGTTCTTTGGATAATCTGTTTCAATGTTCTCTGTTATGTGGATTGTTCATTGTGCATCTTAATACCAGTTGGTTTCAGTTTTGTTGATGTGATATTCCGAAAGGGGAAAACAACAGCTATGGGGGTCCGCAGAAGATCCACAGCTAAACTCGTGGTCCTGCCATGAGGTCGTGACCAAAAGGCTCACCAAATGCTTTAGTGTCCAGTCGTAAAATCCTGTTGCCAGGCCCAATGTTTTCCTGTTTAGATTCTGGCCCTGATATCTTCTGCTAAAAGCTTTGGGGTCACACTTTTACTGGTGTTGAGGTAATAAAGGTGATGAATACTATCTGCAGGGATTCCAGAGCGATTACAATCACTCCCTTGTTCCATTTGGGAAGGTCAGCATGAAGTCGGTGTGAGGGTCATCGTGTATGATCAGATGAATCTCTGTGATCACAATTGCTCTGCAAGGATGCATAATGTCCGCTACAAGTATTACCTCAACCAATCGGGAAATGATCTTCCGGGATTCATGCGATCTCCTGTGATGTACGGTCGCGTTCAGAGCCTTTTGTTTCGTCTTACCTTTTATGAAACGAGATGCAAATATTGTGAATCCTCATATGAAAACTGCAGCGAAAGGGGTCGCATCCAAACAAGAAGGATCCAGACTGATTCGACTTTCGCGCTGCGGTAGGAAAAGACAGGCACCGACACCCTTTCCCACCGGGTTTCCCACCGGGTTCCCGACAGCACTCCAGCGTACAAAAAAGCGTAAAAGCAATAAAAACGAAACCTCTACCAGTCATAAGAAGCGAAAAGGTGGTCAGACCATTTTTTGAGACTATGTCAGAAAGAAAATTTGGTGTCAAGCATCGTTTCGGTATCGAATGCACAAAGTCTGAACTGCACCAATTCGAGATCAAGATCAGATCAAGCCAATTACGTGGAGATTAATCTGTTAAATTCTATTGCGGATCAAGCCATCTAGATTTTTTCATTCCTGGTACTGGACAATTTTATTTAGATCTGAACTCGATCTTGCTGTATTTAAGACTGAAAATTACAAGAGCCGATGGGACGGCGATGACAGATACGGATAGTTGCGGAATTCGGTGCGGAATAATCATCCTATCCAAACCATTTTCTCTCAAGTGGTTGTGGCTCTAAACAACGTCCTGATTCATCATCCGCTATGCATCCTTAAAGAGCGATGATTGAGACTTTAGCTTTTCAGAGCAGACCTTGAAAAAGTTTTCTGCAGGACTCAGGTACAAGTATGAAAAAAGTTCTATGGAGTCGACAGACGTCTCAGAAACCGGGCCTAATTTGGGTCTGGTACAACGGTCTTTTGTCAGAGGTCAAGTGAATTTTCTGTGCTTGGTCCTAACCACAGCGATATATTTTTTAGCGTAAGATTATTGCTCAATGATGTGGACATCAAATTGAAATTTACCAAAGCTAAAAGGACATTAGAATTATGGGGGCGAGCATATTTGTGAAAAAAGTAGCTGTCTCCCCCGCCGTCATTCTGGGACTAGGGATGTAAGGGTATCAGCACCACACTACCAAAATACCGTGGTATACGGTATTTCACTGTATAATTCTTTTCCCTCTTTTAATTAAACATACTATGGCCCTAGGGCTGTGCGATATGGCCAAAATCTTCTATCTCGATATAGGTCATTTCATATCTCGATAACAATATATATTTTTTGTTTTCTGTGTATTCAATTAATAAATAGGTTATATTAAAGAAGAAAAAAAACACATGGTAAAGCCTCTGACGTGGCGTAGCACGGGTAGGCGTTTGTCGGGGCTCTCAAATTTACAGGAGAGGTAAAATAAGCGACATATACCATATTGACCAGAATATAAGACTGGGATTTGTTCCTGGAAATGTGTCTGAAAAAGTGGGGTCGTCTTATATCCGGGGTCTGGACTTTTAAGGGTTGTCAACATTGGCCAAAAATGTTTGAATATTCCTTCTGAAAAAACACATAAGTTCGAATAGATTCGAATATCTATTACAATTTTAAAATGTTACAATTTGACCAACTTTCGGGCTGTGTTATTGCGCAAAGTGCCACGGATACAGACAAAGCTCATTCACTTGCGCGCACAAAGAGGATGTATGTGGACGTATGCGCGCAACATTTTTATATTAAAAAATATACATTTCTGCTGAAACACTACACAATTTTTTTTTATTTCCAAATAAACGGCAATCGGTATTGGGCATGAAAAATCATGAATGATTTGGTGCATTGTTGAATATTATTCAACACGTTTGCAAGACAAGTAATGTTTTTTCGTGATCTACATGAATCAGAAAAAACGCATTCGATACAGTAAAAGGAACATTTAATGAGTGTTGGATGCGGAACTGGACAGAGACACAGACAGGGGCAGCGAAGTCTTGTGATTGGTTCGCTCGCTCAACGTGAAGGGTCTGACATCAAACAAACTTTACCCTTTATGTGCTTGTCCCGGCAATGTTAAAAGATAAAAGATATTGAAAACATGATTTTGTTTAAAAGATGTTAAAAATAACAGACTACCTTGGTTTATTCAATGAGTTTATATTTATTTATATTTGGTCTTTAAAAATGTATTTTTTCCAAAAATTATTAAACTGATTATAAGACGACCTGTCTTATAATCACGGTCGTCTTACATTCAGGTCAATACAGTATATCAAAATTTATATATTATATATAATATATTAAAATATTGCCATAGAGCAGTTCTGCCGCTTAAAAATATATACGAGTCGTTTCTCTATCATCTTACGATATACAGTATATCATCATATCGCACAGTCTTATATGGCCCATCGAAAAAACTAACAAATAAGTAAATATAAATAACATAAATATATTTAACACAAGGGTCCTCCTTATGACCTAATATGAGAACATTTACACAAGGGTCCTCCATTATGAACTTATTTGTTTAGGTCAGGTTGTTATACAAGAAGGACAGCATGTTGACCTTTTCCACTGAGTTGTGGAAAAGTTGTGACTTGATATGGTGACCCTTTTTTCAGAGGCAAGGGCATCTGTGAAGTCGTAAAGGGGGGAGAGGAGCTGGCTGAGATCCTCCAAAATGGTGATGGTTGTATCCTTTGGCATGAGCTCCTGTCCCCAGCCAAAACAACGCTGACAGCCTGCTGCTGCTCCAGGAATCTCGACACCATTGAGAAGGTGGAGCACTACACAGTGGTATGGCTTGAATCAGCACATACTGTACACTAATGTAATTTCCACTTACAGCACATTACCAGCGTTATAGACTATGTCCGTGATGGTGGAAATGTTGCATTATAAGCACTAGTAGTACAACACATCTAGTTTATTCAGACTAGGACGCGGGAACTGGACGTCACTCAACATGTTTGAACCTTGGGGGGGGGTTTGAGCGTCAAACACTTCATTTCCTGCATTCTGGTGAATTTCTATGCACCAATTTGTGCCTTTTCTGCATCAATTTAGGATGAAAATGTCTGTTTATTTGTATGAAGGAAAACACAAAATTCAGGCAACAGGTGACAATTCAAAATATAATGGAATAACTGGATGCGTGTGTGTGTATGTCCACGGCGCGGATTGGTCCGCTGAACAGGCCACTGGACCCGCAGTGTGGACACACAGGGTTTCACGGAGAGACTCACGGTGTCCATTGTTCATGTCCAACTATGGAGTTTACTGACTTGAGTGACCGGACTGTAGTCGGATTGCCATTCCGCGTAAAGCAATAATAATAATTAAAGCTGCAAGCAGCGATGAACGGGCCCTCGCACCATCATGTGTACAGCACACCATGTGAATTTCATGTAAATTGGATGATGTTTGTGACAGTGCAATTACTTCCTGTTGCCAGTAGGGGGCGCTATGACTGTAAGTCAATATGGGTGTGTAGATGTGTTCAGGGCGGGTCACTGATGAAGCACGAGAAATTTGGTGCAGATTGGACAAAGTATGCTGAAGTTATAGCAACTTCCTGTTTGATGGCGAAGCATAGAAATTGCCGGCGTCGTCACGGCAACCAGCAATAACGTAGGGAAAAGCTTTTGATAACTTTTCATCTCCAATGTCTGAAGATGATTGTGTGCGAATTAGAAGTGGGTGCAAGTTCGGGACAAGTTCGTTCAAATGTGAAGTGTGGAAATGGCGAGAAATCGGTCATGTGATTCAAGATGGCCGACTTCCTGTTGGTGTTAGGGTGTTGGTCCAAGAGACTTTTTGGTGCGTCTTGACATGTTGTACATGTGTAGCGTGTAGAGAATTTGGTGTG
>OMKR01044307.1:2500-19520 GCA_900302355.1 Cyttopsis rosea | reverse complement strand
GACCGTGGTCCGAGCTTTCACGAAGGAATCATCACTGAACCGCCAGGTAACGGCAACGACACAGACTCGGATAATGACGAGAGGGATCCGGGCCGGATGCCGTAATCGCCCGACTGTTAAACTCGGACACTGAAGATGAAGAATTTGAGGGATTTGTGGACGAGGAATGAACTGAAAAAGGGAGTGTATTGTGTTGTATTTTACGTGTTATAACTGAACAATGTTGAGAGTTATTGTGAATACGCTCATTAACGTTTGAACAATGTTGAGAGTTATTGTGAACACGTTTAATAAAGTTTGACTGACTGACTTATCTGACTGTTTTGTTTCGCTTAATGCGCCTTATAGTCCGGTGCGCTTTATATATGAAAAAAGATCGAAAATAGACCATTCATTGACAGTGCGCCTTATAATCCAGTGCGCCCTATAGTGCGGAAAATACGGTACTCAGAGACGTGTTATACTTTAAAAATGTATGTCTTACTTAAAAAATGCACGCATAAAGTTGCTTTCAATTTTATTAAATACTATATGGCTCTCAAGGAAATACATTTACAAATAATTGGCTTTTATGGCTCTCCCAGTCAAAAAGGTTGCCGACCCCTGATCTAGAGGAAGGAAATAACCTATTCTACAAGCGTGAATTGGACTTGCAGCATAAGACCATAAAATTGATTATTATGGCAAAACAAGTCAGTAACCATCTGCCAATGAGAAAAAATAAATGCACAAAAAAGGAAAAAAAAAAAAAAAGAAGAGTGGAATCAGTCAGTTATTTCCCCCCTAGATGTGTACCAACAGCAGCGTTGCTAACCTGCATGCCTCAAAGTCTTCTGATTTTCCATCCATGAGTCCATCCTTCCATCCTTGCTTTCCTAAATGGCCGAGTGAACAATTAGACACCGTTGGATTCAAGCATTGAAGACAGCGTGGACATGGACCCCGTTCAGGCCTGGCAGCTGCTGTCCAGGTATTCAGACTTTGTTTGAATAAACTGGTGATGGAGTGGATTCACACACATGTCTCCAGTGACAGGAGGGGGACTGGACAGGATTAAATTTTTCTTCCCTGTAAATAATTGCACCATTTGTGTCTTTCCTGTAAGCCAACAATAGATGTTTGAATTTTTCTTTAGCATCACTGCTACATTTGTCTGTTGCTGCTTCCCTCCATTTAGTTATTAAGTTTACCTTGAGTCAGACTTGCCAAACTACAATATTCCATTAGACTGACAACTGACATGCCAGATTTTATTTTTCAAACCATTTAAAAAGGGCATTATTAAAAGGAGTTTTTAATCAACAAACACTTTTGACCCATTCTATATTAATTAAGCGAAATTCAACCAGTTTAGTGTATTAAAGTGACCAATGTTGGGTGTATAAAAAAATTGAATATATATATTACTAAAAACTTTGAATTTAAGCGATCTACAGTTTAAGTACATGATAAAAGTGTCAATAACTTTTTACTGTCTGAAAATTTACAGAGGGATGGGAACCCTGCTTTGAACTGAATTATTAAGACAGTGTCAGCCTATCCAATGTTGACTTGAGTGCAGTAACTTTTTATAAGATTTTTTTAATGCATGGACACAAACCTCTAGTTATGCAGACTGAATGTAGTCAGGGATGCACACGTGTTCAAATTAAACCAACAATCCAGTTCCATGCGTCACCGACCACATTCAAATTTGGTTTTGGTGATCAGATCCTAAATGAATTCACTCCTGTATTTACAGCAGGATGCATTTTAAAGCCAGGTCTGAATGGGATCATAGAGCTTTACCTTTGGGACTTGCACCACCACTCCTTCATGAGGTCAAAGAAACAAAATCAAACAAACCAAGAGGAGCTTTATCCTATAGCCCACAAAACATAGTAAAAATAAAATAAAATAAAAAGATTTTTCCTTGCTCCTCGTACAGAGATTTAGTAGCAACAGCCAGGATGGTGAGTGCAGGTGAATGTATTGTGCTTGTCTGTGTGTGTGTGTGTGTGTGTGTGTGTGTGTACACACTACAGGCCTTTATTGAAATAGACTGTGGTGGTCTGGGGGCTGCTCTGTCGTATCCTCTCCTGCAGATCTGCTTCCAGGCTGCTCACACTCATAGAGCTAAAGGGGGAAAGGAAGTCAGAATTATTCGCCCTGTAACAGCATTGCATACCATCATCATCATCATCATCATCATTATTATCATTATTATTATGACGACCCCAAGAGCAACATTGTGCTTTACCTCTTCTGGGGAAACAAGGCGCAGCACAAAGGAGTCGCAAAGACCAGGCTGAAAACAAATTAAGAGACAAATGCAGGTGTAATAAGCATTTTAATCCATTTGTTTAATACAGGGGTATTCAAACTGTGGCAATTCCATCACACCTCTAGTGAAGTGTGATGGAATTGCAGGGAGGCCAAATCTAAGTAGGTAAGTCTTTTAAGCAGTAATTTGACATGACTGTAATTCAATTTGCTGAAATACGTTTATTTAAAGTCTTATTATAAATATAATAAGTGTTGTGATCTGAGGCTTGAGAGTTTGATATAGTCGGATACATATGATATTTATCATAACAATAGGAGAATATCAAGGCCATTTAGGATGACCAAATTTGCCAGTATTGTTCATTTCTGCAGACAAAAAATAGTCTTTATGTGTGTCACACACTAGTGTGTTTGTTGATGATGTCCTTGAAATTTTGGGCAGTGGGCTTAGCAAAAACAATTTTGAAAAACAGTGTTTTAATAGCTCATTTGAATTATATCCTATGCACATAAACAACCACAGCATCCTTTACTTACCAGAGACCCACCAGTCCCACCTGCACCGGAGCGTTCAGCACTGGAAACCTCTGTGGGGCGCAAAGTAATAGAGAGGTCAGATCCAAAATATATTCTAACATTATAAAAGCGTCTTTTTAGTAATTGACCTAATATGAAGCTGTTTGTGAAAATGTCACTTGGAACGGGTGGTCTCCTTACCACCCATGCATACCTCAGACAGCTCCTCTCACTTAGCTTTGACGCAAGCACCACCACAGATCTATGATATAGCTGTCTGCAACCTCTGCTTACCTTCATGAACGCTCTCTTTTCCAGTGCGTTCATAATGACAGGAGGAATGGCTGTGAAAAAGAGAGAAGAAAAAAACAAAAGACCAGAAAAGTCTGTTTAGCAAGGATTTACTACAAAAGACACAAACAAAAATAACCACCACTACTTAAAGGACCATACCGGTGTGTCAAATTCTTAATAACTTAATTTTGCCAAATTCTTTGTTAATTAATTCCATTTGAAAAGGTGGAAGTAAGAAGAAGAAGTAAAGCAGTAAGAAAATATGGCCTAATTAAAAAGTATCTTTGACATAAAATATGTGTATAATGGTCAGGGGTACTGTAAAGTGTGTGGTAACTAGTAAACAGGCTAAAACTAAATTTCACACAGGTATGGTCCTTTAAACTACTAAAATGCTTCTTTTCAGTATTTGTTTGACAACCAATTGTTATACAGTCATAGAAAAAATATAAAGGAGGCCTCTGGGCTTTCCCAAAGCAAAAGGAGGGAAACGTGACGTTTACCCATAGCTGGTACTGCCATGCCGATCCTCGACACAACCACCTGCACGATGGCCTGCTTGGCAGCGTTGGGTGACTCTCCTAACCTGTTTCCATTCTCATCAGTCACAGGAATACCATACTTCAGTTCCCTGTGAAGAAGAGTAGAAAAAAACTTTGACATTCAGTCAAACATGTACACTTCACTGGGAGGTTCCAGCAAATAGGGAGTTCCCAGTGTTGGTAAGACACTGAATCTCGAGAAGGCAGTGGAATAATGTAGAACGAAAAACACTGGTGAACAGCATCAGTACAATGCTTTCAAAACTGATATTTCTGGTCAAATTGCAGATACTATAGTGCACACTAGGAAACTGTTTCATGTGATTTTGAGTACCACATGGGCTACTTTTATTATAGAATAGAGCCTGGGGGAAACTCCCAGGATAATATAGAAATTATTATGCAAAATATATCAGTCTATATCAGTCTTAGAAATCCCATGCGACACCCCGAGCCACGAGAAATAGACTTAGACTCAATTGCTTGTGTTGATTATTGTTATGAACACAGCTTACAAAGACGAAACCAACAAGTAAAGTATTTAATAAGCATTGGGCGTAGCTAGTTGTTTGTCTTCCTCTGACCTTACCTCTGTCTCATGAAAGGAATGTTGATACAGTTGGCAGCGGCGACGGCAGCAAAAGGGACAAATCGACTCATGATGGGAGGGAGGCGCTGGGGAGACAGAAAAAGTCCAGAGATTTAACATCACACATCAGCCAAATGTATGCAGAATGTCGCTGCCGTATGAATGTCGTTTTAGATCCAGCAATCTGCAATGAGACAGTTTTTGTCGCACCGCCTGAGCACCAAGCTGTCAGTCCGTTTAAACATGATGGGAAAGCGTTACCGTGGCTAAGGACTTAAGTCCGAGGGCTGTGACCACAGCTCCAGTGGTGGCGCTGACGTAGGCTGCACCCAACTGACTGAGAGAAGAGACTCCACGTTAGAAACCTCAACTCAAAACCATGCAGCGTCATCACACACATCAAACGATGCTCTTAACATTAAAGTGGTAATCCGTGAAATGTATCGTTTCTTCAATTCATCCAATATTTGGTGCTATTTGGCTGGCACTTTATAAGGAACAACCTCAATGTCTTTGCACTATGCATATGCTTCTCTATATGCGGTTGCCATTGTTGGTGGTGGGATTCGACTTTCTTGGCAAGAACGCATTGATTAGGCATGTGCATGAAGTGAAAGGAAGCATAGCTAGTAGTGGTCAGTAAACTATCGATATGGACGAGCATTCACAAAAATGTAAAATCATCCCACTACCTCAAGTGACCAAGAAATAAAAATAGATCAGAAGAAAGCATACTTTTGAGATAAGAAAGTGACATGGGTAAACCGGAAGGTAAAAGAAAAAAAAACGTTGTGGTTTGGAACGGAATTCAACACATATCTTATGGACGGCCACTTTAATGTATATGATGGCTGGAGTGTGATTGATTAGCATCCTGCAATTAAGACCTTCACATACTTAAGTTCCCGCAGTCACAATGTATATAAAATGATCATGCTACAAACATTCAGATAATGAAACCTGCATGAAAAAAAGAAGTGGCCAGGCAAAGATATGATAATAGTTAGCACCACAATGGCATGCTCATTTAATGATGATTTATTATGCATTTGCACTGAAGTAAACCCTCACAAACCTATACATGTATTGGACAATGCTTTGCAGTATGACTGCATGCATTAGTGCACTCCTGCCGTATTCAAAGGAATACTACTACGAATACTAAGTATGCAAATGCCTGCCCTTGGCACATGCCAACAGTCCAACGTAATACCGCTAGTGAAGAGAAGGGAGTGGACAGCTACTGGAAGCCTCCGTGAGGACACTAGACTAGTGGCAAACAGGAATGGTCTAGTGTGGAAGTGAGGTGAGGGGTCCTTCCTACTTCACAGTGAGTGGGGCGTCTCCACTGCGGTTAGTGTAGTTGACCACGGCATTGAAGGACTGGTTGACCCACTGCCAAAACACCACTGCTGGAGTAGTCCTGAGGGGGAGGAGTTTGGGATAGCATGATAATGAGGCAAGAAAGAGAGATAATCCAAGATTAATGAAACAATTTAGGCTAATGGATACAGTAGAATAGAAAGTATGTGCTCTTAAACAGTCCCATCAATAGTAATAGTAGCTTTGCACTCTCTCTAATGTGGAACACAGTTCAGGTTTTTTAATAGTTTGGATTTGGCTGAGTTATTTTTTTCTGTAGCCATCTTATATTTTACAAATTGAACAGGAATTTGACTAGACAGATGAAATATATAAATTCATACAATCCTTGAGGGGAAACTGGATCATTGTTGTAACATAGAAAAGACCAAAAACACAACACAAAGGTTTAAATTAGGGAACCTCAATTTGTGGACTGGATTTCAAAAGATATAATTGCAGTCAATAAATCTATTGTTATGGGTGATATCTTCGCAAGGATTGAAAAATGTACATATCTTGCTTTTCCGCTAGATTAACAGAAGGAACATGACAGACTGTCAAATAATAGAACAAGACGTCTTTGCAGTATTTAGTGGCTAAGATTAAATTCTTCGCATTTGAATATAACCTTACCTGTAGAAGGTCAGCATGCATCCTGTGATTGACATGTTCATTGGCACCTGAGCCGACATTCGGCCAATCACAAACATCTTCTCCCCGGTGTCCGGATGGAAGGCGGAATCATAGACATACTTGGCTCTCCAGAGTTCATCCTCAGTCAGTCCAGGCTTCACAATACCAGCCCTATACCGACAAAATTATACCGCTGATAAAACTGCAACATTTGAAGTAAAAACATCTCATAACATGTCAAGAGTTTTGATAAATCACTGACAACGGGCAAACTATTTTCAACAAAGAATTTGTTCTTTTATCTTGTGAAGTTTTTAGCCAGTGTAATTCAGCAGATGACAAGAGGACCTATTAACTGCCCTTCTACAGTACTTCTAGAGGGAATATCATGCAGAACTCTGAACAGGTGTATCCTTTCTGGCTGCAGATAATGCAGTAATATGTGGTCTTGAGTCATAAATTAAAGGAAATTCATCTTTAAAAGTTAATTCATCTTCAATTTAATGCTTTACAAATAGATCATTGTCATTAATCAATGCAATAATTGATAGATTAATTGATTGAGAAATGGACAGAATAATCTTCAGCAGCCCTTAAATCCACACCCTCTACTGTCAATCACCCATTTCCCGCTCTCCCTCACTTTTAATTTCCATCTCCTGGGTTTCTACCTGTAGTTCTCCACGGTCACCCTGGCCTCGTCCAGCGTCTGGGAGGACAGCAGGACATTCCTGGGGTCCGTGACCATGAAGAAGTGCTGGGCACGGCCCATGAACGTGCCTTGGTCCCATCGTGCCTCTTTGATGTTTATGTCCAGCGGCAGCCCTCCAGACATCTCGGCTTTCTGTGGCGAATCACAGGAAAAATTCTTACTTTTCATACCAGATTTTCTGGTTTCATAACAACACTCGTGTTCATCTATGTCGTGTAGGACATCTACACGGTATTTACATTAATAAAAACAATACTTAAAATCTGTTTTTCTTTTTTTTCTTCTAATAATCAGAACTAATGAATACAAACATGTCGGTCTTGGTGGGAAGACACTATAAGAGGTGAAATGATTTTTTTTTAAATTAAAATCCTCCCCTGTTAAGCCCTGATGACACACTCTAAGCTGCAGTGATCCATTTATAGCTTGGCATACAGGACGCTATGCTGCCGAGAAGCGCCTACACTTCCAAGAGCTAGTTCAGTTCAGTCTTCCCGTGCAACGCCCCAACACGCTCGTTCATCCGGCTTTGCCTTCATTTTAACATGATGTTCTGCTTTTGACTTTCATCTGACTTTCACATCCATCCATCCAAGCTCTGTATGTCTGCAGAGTGTCTCACTTGGGATGTCTGCAAGTGCCACGTGCGTGTGAAAATCAACTGCGTCTTCCTCTAGATTCCTGCGTATACGTGTTGCGGCCTTCACATTAAAAACACGCTCAAATAATAACTTATTAAAATATTTATATGAATTATAATATTTATATTAATTATTATGAATTAAAAAATATATAAAAATGCCAATATACGATTAACCTAATAATCAACTTCAAAATAAATATTGAGAATAGAGCTCAACCTACAAATGGACGAAAAATACAATTAATTAACCTAAAAATGTACGAATTTTGGCAATGTACAGAACAAAACAAGTCACAATTGTGTATCAAATTACTTTGTTTTGTTGACTTAATCCTTTGTATTCAAGTCGCATGCTGAGCATAAAACGACAGATGGCGTTTTCAAGTCACGACACCAGCTGTGAATGGGAGTAAGGTTAGCAACTAGCTAGTTAGCCGTCACGTTAGCAGCGATAGGACCGGACTTCACTCTAGTAACGTGCAGATTGATGCGCTGAGGTGGGTTTGTCTTCATCGGAATGACAGCGGCTGCAATGTTGTTGCACAGTTGTTCGGGGCGTCGGAACATAGCCGTTCGCACTGTTTGTTAACTAGCCTGCCGGCTACTCCTCGAAGCTAACCGCCGTAAGTGAACAGCGTAGCTCCCACTGCAACGGCAGCGCCGGAGTGGCAAAGCGGGAACGAGGGGACGTGAACTTCAACGCTGCGACGCTAATTCAACCGGAACTTACCTGTGCTGCGGAGTGTCCTGCTGGGAATGTGTGACCTCTCAAGAACACGGCGCAGCCGGCGTGGTGGTGGGGGGGAGCTGCTCTGCGCGGACGCTAGGGGAGGTGTCGGGCGAACTCGTGATGAAAGACCCTTGAACGATTTGTTCGTAGCGAACGGATCTCTCAAATGACTCGGGAGTCGGGGGTCACTCCGCCGATAGAACGAATCTTCGGCTTAAAATTTCACATTCCACCAAAATAAATACTTGATTCGTTGAGAATTCGGAGAATTAAATGGTTCTTGTGAGAATTCCATTCACAACTCCAGAGCCAACCGGCTCTTTGGACTCTCGTTCATACTTTCCCCGGAGATCCTCGAGTTTCTCACCCGCGCCTTGCACCGACTGAATCAAATGAGTCGGAAAACCGAACGACTCTTTTGACTCAGTGACTCGACAAGACGAAAGAACCGAATCTGGAAAAAAATAGTCGAACCTTTCACACCTGGAACAAACAGCGGTCGGTCATTTGTTCCATTCGACATTCGACAACAACGCCGGTGATTGGTTAAGAACGGTGGGCGTGACATATACGTGACATATCGCGGCATATGATTGGTTTACAAACGGTGGGCGTGGCGGGACAAAACAGAAGACGATTGGTCCACAAACGCCAGACGTATGCGTATGGCGGCTTAGTGTTTATTTATTTGAGATCAAGATAACATATAAAAAACAAACAATACAACTTCGTCACAGGCCACAGAATCACACTTCACACACAAAATACACAGTAGACTCAACAATTACAAGTTGAAAATATCAAGAAACAGGGCAAGGCAAGTTTATTTGTGTAGCACATTTCATACACAAGGGCAATTCAAAGTGTTTTCCATAAGGAATAAAATACATTATATAAGCAAGCAAGAAAAGAAGAATAAAAGCATAGGAATAAACATCAAAAAACTAAAAATGCAATAAAATCACAGATCACAGGTTTTGCAATTGCAATTGAAAACATTTTAAACAATTTAGTTGATTTCAGATCGTCAGGCCTCTATTGACAATAGAATAGACATATTATAGCATAATGAATACTATGACAGTATGCAACTATAGCTGACCAAGTAGAATATCAAATAATTAGGTCAACTCTGAGGTCAAGAGTTTGGTATGAGGTCTAGTGCTAAGAAAAATCTTATTTTGTTCTGTTTGTTTCTACTGTGCGTCACATTTTATATTACGCATGTTGCCCCTTGAGATTGGACGTGATCCTTTACTGTAAATACAAAGCCTTGTATTTTGCCGCAGCAATTGTGACTTTAAGTAAAAGTCTTGAGGCCTAAATTCCCCAAATCCACATGGTCACTTTGATTTGATAATAATAATAATAATAATAATAATAATAATAATAATAAACTTTATTTGTAGAGCACTTTTCCTACAGAGAATGTAGCTGAAAGTGCTTTTACATTTTAACACACAACAAAAAAATAACAATAATAATAAATAAACCACACACACACACACACACAAAAAACCAAGAATAAACCACACAATCCAATGGGCATAAAACAGGAAAAATATATAACAATACATACACTCCAGACACTCCAAATATACACTCACAAAACGGCATCGACACAGATACCGCTGGCTGCGAAATAGTAACAACAATAGTATAACAAATAATAAATAAATAAATAAATAAATAAATAATAATAATAATAATAAATAAATAATAAATATACAAGATAGGACTAGCAGGATGCAAAATACATATGAATGAATGTCAACAACTGAGTGAAGATAATATATTATTTACAAAAAGAGAATATTTTGGAATGGCTTGATATGTCCAACAGGTGGCAATGTAATACCACCCATGTTGTACCTGTATAATTACACCATAATAAACTATGATAGGCACCCTCAGTCACGTGCAAGGGATAATTCCCTAACCTCATTATTGTTGCACGTGATATTCCATATGGTTATTGTTCCATACATTGTTGGGATTAACCAATGCAAAATATAGAATTTATTGGGATTTGGGGAGTTAATTATAGTAGCCTTATTCACCCCTCTTTACTGTGACTATTTTCGTTCAGTTACAGGCACTAATGTACTGTAGCAGGGCCTCTGGTCTTGAGCCTATAATAAAACGCTTAATACATGTAAGACAATCACCTGGATAACAAATGAGAAGGGTTAACTGCATCCCAGGGACCAATCGCAGCAGCGAGGCGGGCCAGAGCAGGTCGTACTGTAGTTCTGCACAATATGGATGCAGGCGGCGACAATGGCTTTCATGCAGGGTTTTCTTTTTTTTATCATTGTGATTTCCACTTATTATATGCATTTGAATATACATTTGCAGACTTCAAGGACGCAGAATAAGTTTGGACTATGTTTTCAACATCAGAAGTACTCAGGTGAGCCCATCCTGCTTGTTGTGTTAACTTGAAAATGTAGAAAAATCACTATTATGGATCATTCTTTTTCCTTTTTAAAGGCTATTATTCATCAATTCCAACCATTGCCTGGCCCTGATAATGGATTTGTGATGTTTATAGCCTTATACAATCAGACCTATGCACATCTATAACTACTAATTTGTACACTGCATTGTCACACTTTTCTCACCAATAATATCTTATGGTCGGATATTGTGAATAAATGTTTTATTATTGTTCTATTGGGTCCTCCAAGTCGTACTTAAATTCCCTGCTGTTCTCATTGTATTACTGCCTATTTGCTGCAAAATCCCCCTTGTGGGGCAATAAAGCCCTGAACTGAATTGAACTGAATTTAACCCTGTCTAACATTTTTCGCTCTCCATGGTGCTGATAGATGCAACAGGTGTAGGCATTGTCAGCAAGTTGGGCCTGTCTTATTCCAAGGTCTAAAATAGGCATCAGTATATTTACCTGTTACCAGGTTATTGACCTTGGCACAAACCTATGGGACTTCTTATCGCCACAACAGCCATTAAATTAAACATGACCAAGCCTGCGTCCCGAGGGGAATCGCCGCGCACCGTTGATTGCTTTGCAGACCGTGCCGTAGCCATGCAGCCAACATGCTGTAAGCGGGAGGAAAGAACACCCTGGCTGGACGGAGGGATCTCAGGGGCCGACCTGCCAGTCCACCTCAACACATGTTTTGGAAACCTCTAGAAGAAACTTTGGAGGAATGGTGACTTATATCAGGGTTTGTTTGTTGTTGTTTTCTTTGCTTATCAGATAAGGATATTCAAGACCCAACCGTCAGTCATGGATCCTCTAAACGTCTAAATATTACAGATGTTTTATAGATTTTTATCTGCATGCATACCTGTTTAGGCATTATATTTTCTATCCAATGTTTAGCAGTTTATGACCTATAGCCCGTAATTTGTTATAGATTATAACCTTCTATATATAATGTTCACCTCTTACTTAACATATATCAGGTTATATTCTATAGACGATAACTTATGATATGACAGCATATTCATTATTTGAACAATATTTTATTTGATGCAGTGATCTTTTCTTTCAAGGTGTATCTGCGTCTCCTGGTCTCGACCAATATCATCACTCAGCACCAACCACAGAGTACTGGAGCACCGGAGGGCCCTGTATCCTGGATCCTGTCCCCATCCACCCATCCTCCACCAGTGTCTAGACCCTGACAGCGTAACCCACACTCGCCCTCGCCTGGATGAGTAAGGGACAGAGAGACGGACACCTGGCATGGCTCACTCCTCTCACCCCTCTGGTCGGAGGGAGATGACGAATGGAGGGGACCATGCCCACCTCCACAACGGTAGCCAGACGGGGGGGTGCCACGCAACCACGCGCTACATGCAGAGAAAGAAGCACCGGCACAGGGGCGGGTCCTCCTCACCCATGGGCAGAGTGATTCTCATCAATGCCCCTGTTTGCGGTAAGCGCAGGTCACAGTCATTACTATCTTATTTTTCTCAATAGCACAAAATGTTGATAGATAATATCACATAATATCACATAAGTTATTGTGATTCTGTCTGTGTGTCTTCTGACTGTGCGCTTGTGTAGGTGGGGATGAGAGTGAAGATCTTCACACGGTGACTGTGGATAAGAACCTGGACGGCCACCTGGGCTTCAGTGTGCGTGGGGGATCTGAACATGGACTCGGCATATTTGTCAGCAAAGTTGAGGATTACAGCTCTGCAGGTTAGCAGAGTGTGTGTGTATTGTGTGTGTGTGTGTGTGTATTTATGCATTTTTAAATGTGTGCATGCAGTATATCGTTCTTGTGGTGATGCTGTGCTTGCACTCGTGTGTGCATTTTTCTGTGTGTGTGTATAAGGTGTTATATGATTGTGTTATGTGTTTTATCTTTCTTTTCTTATGTGTGTTTCACCTGCATCCTCAGAGCAGGCTGGCCTGAGTGTGGGTGATAAACTGGTGGAGGTGAATGGGATTAGTCTGGAGAGCATCACTATGAGCAGTGCTGTCAAGGTCCTGACAGGAAGCAACAGGCTGAGAATGGTGCTGAGGCGCATGGGCAAGGTGCCTGGCATCCGCTACTCCAAGGAGAAGACCACATGGTAAGCTGCTGCGGCTGTTTACTATGGGCAGAGTTCTGTAGCAACCAGTTCACAGTTAGGTTAAGGAATCCTAGAGATGAACTGTAGGTTTTAGAAAATATACTTTCTACTTTCTACTGGAGTATATGTGAAAGTAGATGTATGGAATTCATGTAAGTTTTCGCCTTTAGTTTGCTCACATGTCTCAGGAATGGATTGATTACCACATTTTATTAATTAGTATAAATTAGTGTTAATAATGTATGACAATGTAGGAATGAATGGCCAGTGGTCTTTGAGTGTTGTGTGACTGTGTCTGCGTGTGCAATAATTCATCGAACGTGTCTGCCTTATGTGCGCAGGGTGGATCTGATACACAGGAGGATGGTCGTGGAAGAAAGTGGCCGCACACCATCTGAGGCCAGCTCAGACAGCGCGCTCCGTAGGATCATCCATCTTTACACAACATCAGATGACTACTGTCTCGGCTTCAACATCCGAGGGGGCAAAGAGTTTGGTCTGGGGATATATGTCTCAAAGTAGGGATTGCTTGGCATACACTTATTCTATCTATATAGTATATGGGAAGACATGGAATAGATTTGATCAGATTTTCCCATTAGGTTGGACCCGGGCGGACTAGCAGAGCTGCATGGCATTAAGATGGGCGACCAAATCCTTGCAGCCAATGGAGTGAGCTTTGACGACATCACTCATAGCAATGCAGTTGAGGTGCTGAAGAGCCATACCCACATTATGTTGACCATCAGGGTGAGTTCGATTCTCGGCATAGTTTATTAACCACCTTCTTACAGTACATTATCAAAGAGAATTGTGATGCAGGTATTAAGATAATTGATTCGGTTCTCTAAGTGCTCTGACACATTAATGAATGTCACAGTGCGTTAAACAACACAAGGCCTTCTTTGAATTGAGAGTACAAGGCAAGAACCGACAGTTGGCCTCGAACCTTTGAATTCCTAATGCACGTGTGTGTGTGTGTGTGCGCATGTGTGCAAGGGAGCACTGCTTAACTTGTGCCACCTTAAGATATAGCCATCATGTGGGTTTTTGTGTGAGTCCGTATGTGTGAGCTTATACATGTGTGTATGTGTGTGTGTGTGTGTGTGTGTGTGTGTGTGCAGTCCTAGCTTGGACATTCCCGCGTACTCATTTTACTCCTCTGATCTCAGGTTCCATGTGTGAAAAACAGCCTAGGACGGCGTTCATTATTCAAAGGCAGTCAGGGATCAGGTTTAATTCAGCAGAAAGCATTTTAATGACCTCCTTAGTCTTATGTTAGAGCCCCTTATGGCTTAAAATCATACACAGTGGATCTGGGGTTTGGTTACTAAACACCCTCACACCTGCTCAGTGAAGGTTTACAGTCTTAAAAGAGGGGGTCTAGCGTAACTTCTCTTTGACCCCCACGTTAATGTACAACGGTAAGGGTGATAAATCTTTGTAGATGGGTCAGTCGCGCTCCACTCCTTCACCGTAACGGCCTCCTATGTAATGGATGGTTTACCACTATACAGGGAGGTATAAGGCCTTCAATTTGTACAGACAAGATACAAGATGCAATCTTTCCTTTTTCAGTTTCGTGCTGCAAGCCAAGCACCTTTCGCTTTTGCTCACTCATTTATCCATAAGGACAGTGGTGTCATACAAGTCTCTAGGGTTGTATTAACAACGGTATATTCAAATTTGCCTAAAAACCATTTGAATTTAATCCAGGTTGAGCAAATGATGTGTTTGGCTTTTAAGCTGTAGAGCACGTATCTCCTTGCATAACTCACCAATGGTATTGACAAAGACCATTTTCACTATTGTTATTGTTCAATCTTTTGTGTTTATTAAATTTCCCTCCAGGAGGCTGGAAGATACCCCGCATACAAGGAGATGGTGGCAGAGTATAGTTGGCTCAGCAAATGTATGTGCTTTTTGTAATTCTAAATAGTATGTTTGTTAATATGATTTTTGTTATGATATGCAAACCGATAACCGAACAGCATAATAGTCCTCAAAGATGTCTTTCAGAGTTTTTACACAGGATATATTCAAATTCTGAAATGCCATTTATCTGCTATTTTCTTTTCTACTTGGAGGTCTCACAAACAAAAGTAGAGCATTGGCTGCCTGTAGACTACTTCTGCTAAAACCCCTGAATATATTTCGAGACACAACTTCAATTCCCTTTTTGTCGGTTTGATGACAGTCCAAAAATAGTCAGGGGTGAATTCAAAGTATACTCAATGACAGATCTGTCACTTGGACAAGAGCAAGTCCTAACATCTGGGTTTGTTGGACGCGTTTAGTCTTCAAGGGTCTTAAAGGTGCAGTGTATAGAATTTAGCGCATTTTGCTGAATGGACCTGGCAGAAATGGAATATAATATTCATAGGTATGTTTTAATTAGTGTATAATCCCATGAAAATAAGAATCGTTGTGTTTTCATTACCTTAGAAAGAGCCGTTTATATGTACATGAGGGCTGGAGCCCCTTCCACGGAGGCCGCCATGTTGCACTACCATGTTTCTACAGTAGTCCAGAATGTACAAACCAAACACTGGCTCTGGAGATGGACTTTCACGGCCACCTTAGATTGTCCTCCACGGAGGGGAATTAAATTGGTTGCAATCTGCAACAACTAACCTAACCTAACTAAACCTAAATTCATGTTCCCCACTATGGAATTTTAATGGGATCAACACAGAACAATGGTAAACAGCCTTTGCTCGGGATGAAAAGAGTATTATACCTATCCTTATAAACCTAAGCTCCTCTCTTTGGTTTATAATGATGGTCTCCTTTACAGTGGCCATCGGAGGCCCTACGCCCTCCTCCCAGGGTTCGGACTCCTTCTCCTCTGCCTCCTCGCTGTCTTCGGGGACCCCTCTCAGCTCCCTCAGTGGTCTTTCCCAAGTCATGTTCCCTCCCGTCTTCGGTTCTGAGATGGTAGATGTCGCCATCTCCACAGAGGATTGCTCCCGCCGTCCAAGCAGCACTGATCGCACCACGGAAATGGCCATACAGACGGACCCCCAGCCTCCAAACGCCTTAGACTACCCTTCACCTCACGGCTCACACACTAGCAGGCTGGTTACCACAGAAACCAGTCGGACTGTAGGCGCCACTTTGCTACTGAAGGACACAGTCATACGTGGGAAAGGGGAGGGGCCAAGGGAAATTAATGGCACCAGAGAAGGAGGGCGGAGCCAGACCAGGACGCTGTCGTCAGGGGAACCGGAAGTGGCCAAAGACTCTCCTAAGACAGCAGTGCTGATGGCCCTGAGCAGACCCCGGAAGCCAATCAGACGCTCTCAGAGTCACATCACTGTCACAGGTGAGAACTGCAAGACATTCTGACTTCAAGCTAATTCAAATGGATTGGGGCAGGGGTTCTCAACGTTTTTTGGCCCATGAACCCGTTTTTACTGTAGGTAAAATTATTTTGATAACATAGGCATATCATAGGGAACTCCAAATTGTGTCAATTTAGGAGTAGTATTTACTGCAAAAGCAGCATTCGTTTTTATCTTAATATCCACTTACATTTGCAGATATTTCAATTTTATTTAAATAGGATTAATTTAAATTGCAATCTCAATCCATCCATCAGACCAGATAAATCACTCCTTTCAGACTGGTTTGAGTGATAAAAAAACACTTCATCCAGTGTTTATCCAAGAACACTGAAGCAATTCATGAGATCTTTATTATTTTCTCAAAAGTATGCTTTCTTCTGATTGGGTTGATTTGGGTTATTTTCGTGGTCACTTGAGTTATCAATAGATATTTGCTGATGAGATATGATGAGATGTTTTTTTATCCGAGGATGTCCATCCATATCCATACATATCCATACAATACAACACAATCAGTGCATTTTTACAGCGAAAGGTGGACCCTGCCACCAATAATGGAACAGCATATAGAGGAGCATAACACCAATACAGTACATTGAATGCTTGTTTCTTAATATGTGCCAACTAAAAAAAAGTATCAAATATGGGATTTCTTATCAAAATAATCATTAAGGATTATTATGATGTGTCATGGTTGATGCCTTTCCTTTGTTCGTACTTCTCACACCACTGTGAGAATTAAATAGGAAAAGTCACAGGGAGAAACTTACACCTAGCCTTGTGATTTATGAGCGTTTCTTTTACAATTTATCCGACCCTTTTCATGTGTC
>OMKR01044305.1:0-15603 GCA_900302355.1 Cyttopsis rosea | reverse complement strand
ATCTTGCTGAGACACTAGACCTTGCAGAGTTCCCTGACATGCCACTCGGTACCCTGTCTGCAGTTTCTTCTCCTGTGGTCTCTTCATTTTTTATGTCACTATCTACAGCAGGACTTTCTGACATGCTACTTGAAGCTCTCTCGTCAGCCTCCTCGTGGTCAGCAGAGATTTCACTAGTTGGAACATCAGAGGCTTTACACTTTATAGATCTCACAGAAACATTAGAAATGGCTGATTTGGCCGATCTGGCTGATTTGGCCGATCTGGCTGATTTGGCCGATCTTGCTGATTTGGCCGATCTTGCTGATGTGGCGCTTCCTGTTCTCTCTTCAGTTTCCTCTTCAGAAGTTTCTTTATCAAGAATATCAAAGCTGTCTGCAGGAGGACCTCCAGAAGCCTTTGATATCTTAGATCGTGCTGAAGCATTTGACTTAGCTGATTTGACTGTTTTCGCACTTTTTGGCCTCTCTACAGGTTCCTCAACATTCACAGCATTTCCTTCATCATCATCTATCTCACCTCTTTCAGAGGGAATTTCAGGCACTTTGGATTTCCTAGATCTTGCTGAAGCATTGGATCTTGCAGACTTTGCCGACATGGCACTTGCTGCTCTGTCTGGATCATTCATAATTTCATTACCATCTGCAGTAAGACTTTCAGAAACATTGGATTTCTTTGATACAGCAGAAATATTTGACTTTGCTGACTTGGTAGATCTGACCGACATGATACTTGCAGCTCTCTCCTTGGCTTCCTCATGGTCAGATGAGGTTTCATCAGTAGGAAAATCAGAGGCTTTTGATTTTATTGATCTCACAGAAACATGAGATTTGACTGATTTTGCTGATGAGACACTTGGTGCTCTCTCTTCAGTTCCCTCTTCCACCGTTTCTTCATCTGGTATGTCAACACTGTCTGAGGCAGAAGCTTCAGAAACCTTAGATACAGCTGAAGTTTTTGACTTTCCTGATTTGGCGCTTGCTGGTCTTTCTACGGTTTCCTCAGCATTTGCTGAGATGTTTGACTTTGATGATTTTGCTGACATGCTGCTTGGTGCTCGGTTTTCTGGATCCTGTTCAGTAGTTCCATCTTCACTTGTCCCACCTGCATCTTCAGGAGGATTTTCAGAGACTTTTGATTTGGTAGATACAGCAGAAGCATTTGACTTTGCTGATTTGGTTGATTTGACTGACAAATTACTTGGAGCTCTGTCCTCAGGTTCATTATGGTCAGCAGACCTTGTTTCAGCTGGAACATCCGAAACTTTTGACTTGATAGATCTCACAGAAATGTTCGATTTAGTTGATTTTGCTGACATGGAGGTTGGTGCTCTGTCTTCAGTTTCGTCTTCAGCAGTTTCTTCATCAGGAATGTCAGCTCTGTCTTCAGAAGGACGCTCAGCAATTTCTGATGCGTTAGATATTGCTGAAGCCTTTGACTTAGCTGATTTTGCTGATTTTGTTGATCTTGCACTTATTGGCCTCTCTACAGCATCCTCATCATTTACAGTATTTCCTTCAGATGCAATGCCAGATGCCCCTGAATTCCTAGATTTTATTGACATGCTGCTTGTTGCTCTGTTTTCGGCTTCCTCTTCAGCAGTTCCATCTTCAGTCGTCCCACCTGCATCTTTGGGAGGATTTTCAGATACTTTTGATTTGGTAGATACAGCAGAAGCATTTGATTTTGCTGACTTAGCGGATCTGACTGACATGATACTTGCAGCTCTGTCCTCAGGTTGCTTATGATCAGTGGTGGATTCTTGAGCTGGAAGATCAGAGGTTTTAGACTTTATAGATCTCACAGAGACATGAGACTTGGTTGATTTTGAGGAAGCAACACTTGGTGCTCTATCCTCTATGTCTTCTTCATTTTCAGTATTTCCTTCAGATGTGACTCTTGATGCATTTGATGTCTTTGATCTTGCAGAGACGTTTGATTTGGCTGATTTTACTGATATACAACTTGCTGCTCTATCTTCAGGTTCGTCCTCTTCATTTCCGATTTCGGAAATGTCACTTTTTCCAGAAGGGATGTCAGTAGATTTTGATATGCTGGACATCGTAGAAGCATTTGATTGAACTGATCTTTCTGATATGCTACTTGCTGGTCTTTCTACAGCATCATCATTATCTTCTGTATTTTTATCACCTGGAGCTTCAGATGAGTTTGAGGTCCTAGATCTTGTGGATACATGTGATTTGTTTGATATTGTACTAAGGGCTCTCTCATTTAATTGTTCTTCATTTCCTTCATCATGTATCTTATCACTTCTTTCAGAGGGAACTTGAGATACTCTAGATTTTCCTGAAACATTTGATCTTGTAGACTTTGCCGACATGGCACTTGATGCTCTGTCTACAGTTTCCTCTTCAGCAATATCTCCATCAATAGTTTCACTGCTGTCTGCAGCAGGACTTTCAGAAACATTTGATTTCTTTGAAACAGTAGAAACATTTGATTTAGCTGATTTGGTTGATGTTACCGACATGTTACTTCGAGCTCTTTCCTCAGGTTCAGTCTGATCAGAGTTTTCATCAGCTGGAAAATGAGATGCTTTGGACTTTATTGATCTCGCAGAAACATTTGATTTGGCTGATTTGGCCAATCTTGCTGATGTGGCACTCGCTGCTCTCACTTCAGTTTCTTCTTCAGCAGTTTCAACATCAGGAATGTCAACAATATCAGAGACAGGACCTCCATAAACATTAGACAACTTAGATACAGCTGAAGCATTTGACTTAGCTGATTTGGCTGATATTGTACTTGCTGGTCTCTCTACAGCTTCCTCATCATTCACAGCATCCCCTTCATCGTGCATCTCATCACTTCTTTCAGAGGGAATTTCAGATACTTTGGATTTTCCAGACCTTGCTGACTCTGCTGAGGCATTGGATCTTGTAGACTTTGCTGACATGGCACTTGTTGCTCTGTCAGCAATAGTTTCACTACCATCTGCAGCAAGACTTTCAGAAAAATTGGATTTATTTGATATTGCAGAAACATTTGACTTTGCTGACTTGGTGGATCTCACTGACATGGTACTTGAAGATCTCAGCTCAGGTTCCTCATGGTCAATAGAGGTTTCATCAGCTGGAACATCAGCAGCATGGCTTTCAGACAGAATTACAGATGCCTTTGAATTCCTTGATTTTGCGGAAGTGTTCGATTTTTGAGATCTTCCTGAAATGGCACTAGAGGATCTCTCTGCAATGTCATTGTCTTCTTCAGGCATGTCATCTGTAGCCTCAGAACATTTTGACTCTGCAGGTTCCCCATCATTTGCAATGGAAGCACCAGATGCCTTTGAGCTCCTAGATCTTGTGGAGATGTTTGACCTTGCTGACATTGCACTTGTCGCTCTGTCTTCATTTATTTCTTCTGAATTCACTATGTTCGATATGTCGTCATTTCTCTCAGAGTGAATCTCTAAGTTGTTGGATTTTCTAGATCTAGCTAATAGATTAGACCTTGCAGATATTGCTGACATGGCACTTGGGGTTCGGCCTGCAGTTTCTTCAACAGTTCCTTCGTCACGAGTGTCACCATTATCTGCAGCAGGACTTTCAGAGACATTTGATTTCTTTGATGTGGCAGAGAAATTAGACTTTCCTGATTTGGTGGATTTCACTGACATACTACTTGGAGCTCTTTCCTCAACTGGTACACCAGAAATATTAGATTTGGCTGATTTTGCTGAAGCAGAGCTGGGTGCTCTCTCTTCAACTCCCTTTTCAGAAGTTGCTTCATCACAAACGTCACCACTATCTCGCAAAGCGCCTCCGGAAAAGCTTGACTTTGCTGATTTCCTTGACATGGCACTAGCTGCTCTCTCTGAAGTTTCCCCCTGATCAGCGGAGATGGTCGTGTCTTCAGTTTCCAATGGACTCAGTTCTTCTGCACTCGACTTAGATGACGTCATACTTGGTGCTCCCTCCTCAGTTGCCAGTGTGGCGTTTTCTTCATCTGCTGTCTCAGCATTTGTCTTTGATGATTTTGACATGGCACTCTGAGCCCTCTCTGTGGTTTCCACCTCCTCCTCGGCAATGTCCTCACTGGCAGATGCTGTTAAATGTTCCGATTTTGCGGAGGTATTTGACTTCATTGACGCTGATGACATGGAACTTGGCACTCTCTTTTCACCAATCTCTTCAGGACTTCCTTTCCCCAGCGCTTCAGCTTTCAGTTCTCCCTCTGTGTTTTCATCAACTTCACATGATGCAGATGACATTGCGCTGGATGCTCTCCCCTCGGTGCAATTCTCTGTATTTTCTTGACTTTCCAGCTCTGATGCATCTGCTTTGGAGTGTGATGAGGCATTTGATTTATCTGACATTGCACTTTTAGATCTGCTCCCTTCCACTTCTACATCTCCACTCCCTGCATTCTCTATCATGTCAGACTTATCAAATGTTGCAGAGGCATTCAAGTTCACAGACATGGCACTTGATGATTGTTGTCTTTTTATCTCCTCTGGCTCTGTTGTTTCTGATGTCGATTTTGTAGAGAAAGTCAATTTGGCAGACAGGGGGTTACTGGGATCATCAGTTGCCTTGGTCCCCTTTGGAGTCGGTTCATCAGGAATTCCACACCTACAATAATGTTTTGATCTCGAAGACACAGACGCAGATGGAAGAGACTTCTTTGTCTTGCCAGAATTAGGAGAAGCACTAGATGCCCTGCTCAGAGGACACAGGGATAAATGCTGCGTAGGTGAGGCTGTACTTAAAACTGCACTTTTGGTGGTTTCTTCCTCAAAGTTACTATTTCTAACACATGAAGCACTCGAAGCACTTGGAGGAAGATGATTGTACTCATCATCTTGGTCGTCCCTGAGAGACGCTACGCCCTGAGAGGACGCACTGACGACAGAAACCGCTCTCTCTCCGTTCTCTGAGACCTGAGTGATCTTGACACTGATCTGTTCATTTGGGGAAGGAACTACGAATGTGCCGTCAGGCCTATCCTCAGCATTTTCAGAATGAATCTCACTCCTGATGGTGCAATACTCTAGAGTGTCAACCTCTTCAACAGTCTTCTCCACCACTTTCCCACTATATTCCTCACTGGATCCAGATGCGGTTTGCACACTTTTAAACCTATGTTTTCTACACACTACAGTGTGTGAGGAAGCACTGGAACTTGAAGATGTGAGGGGGCCACCTGCTCCCTGGGGACCTGAGATCAGGTTTTTCCAGCTGTGATACTCCTGACAGTCATTACAGCAGTTGGTGCAATGAGGCTCCTCCAAGTGTTTCCGGTAACATTTGGTGATGTAATCCTCGTGCGCCTCACCGCCGAAGATGTTTTCTGATTCAGAGCAGCTCTCGACGCTGCTCTGCTTGAGGTAATGGCCGTGCTCTTGGATGTATGTGTGGGTATTCCCTGTGCTCTTTTTCACCTGTGTGTTCCAATGCAATGTTTCGTCATTCAGCAGCCGGAAACGCACTTTCATTTCCATGGACAAACTGCCGTCTTCATTGAGAAGGACACGTTTCTCTATGTCATCTTCCATCGCGGCATCCTCTGTGTTCGGGTTGGAAGTGACATGCTCGTCTGAGTTTGGTCCATCTTGAAATGACTTTTCGGAAGACACGGAGTGCCTCACAGATCGGTAGCTAGATTCAGATTTTGGATGGTTGTCGACTTTCCTTGTCTCTAGTCCTTGGGTTTTATATGAAGTCAAAAGGGACAAGAACAGAAAGACATATTCTAGATTAGTTCCATATGTTCGATGGTAGACAAATGTACAATGTAGCTTATATTGGATACTTAATTATGATTATATTGAAATACTAGATATTAAATTCCCACATATTCAGTTTGTATGACTTTGGTTTGTCTATCATGTTGAATTAAATTGAACTACATATATACACCTTACACCTTAA
Source organism: Cyttopsis rosea (assembly GCA_900302355.1). NCBI lineage: Eukaryota > Metazoa > Chordata > Actinopteri > Zeiformes > Parazenidae > Cyttopsis > Cyttopsis rosea. Next base: position 9,712 of record OMKR01044305.1, on the reverse strand, counting down.
CAATTGTGTACAATAACCTGGTAGATTACTGAAATGAGGAAACATTTTGATTATGAGTTTGGGTTTGCGTTTTTTTCTTACTCTCGTGTCCTTCAGAAGAGCAGCCATGGGAGCGTGACTTAACATTGAGCTGTGGAAGTTTTTCATCAGAGGTTTTCCGCAAATTCTCCAAGATGGTTGGGTGAGAAGGCTCACGTCCGACACAGATGAGCATGCCGGGGCACTGCAGGAGGCTCTGAACACTATCAATCTGAAAGATAAAAGCAGGGTATAGTTGTTTTTAGAATGGAAATGTGTATTTGTCAAATGTGTTATCTGAGAAATATATATTTATATGTATTTCATTGTTTTTCAGAAAACAAATATATGAGTATATAACTTTTAATCACACCTAGCCACATTATTTATATGCTATTTAATGAAGACATATAGTCCAAGGGACCTAATTGTCATCTGAGTGTATATATTTTTAGCATTATTAGGTCTCACAGGAATGAAATTCTTTAGATTCTTAGTCTTTGTTCCATGCTCTTAAAATTTCATACAGTATATATATAATATAAATTTATAAATATAAAGAATTACAAGAAAAGCATAGTATATCTACATAGAAATATTGTTTTCCAGATGTGTGGATCATGAGTTTTGGTCATAAATGCAATAAATGCATACCAATAAATGATTCCCTTTGACTATTAATAATAATAAATATAAATTAACATAGTGCATTATCAAGATAAAAGTGTATTAACATTATTATCTGTGGGAGAACAGCAGGACTCAGTGAAAGTGGTTTACAGGATTAATATCCTAATCCGGGATGATCTGCAGTAAACGTCACTGGAGATGACTGTGCATTCCTACACTGACAAGCGTCCATGATCACTTATAGGGATTGGAGGAGCTATTACCCAGCAGCAATATCGCAGGGTCTGCTGACTCTGGGAAAAACAACTAGACTAAATGCTGCAGACAAACTAGCAGCACGGCCTGATCATTGTAATCCATAACGCGCTGCATAATTACACCGTGATTTATTCGCTGTGGAATATCTCCTTGGTCGCACCCTAACACAATCCAAAAGATGCAAGATGTGTAGCATATATCGAAGTCTTGTGGGTGGGGAAAGTGAAAGAGTAATGAGACAGTAACCTGTGTTCCCCCCCGAAAATCAACTCTCCATCTAAATGCCTGTGAGTAAATAAGGCACTAATTTAAGATCTTACATCCTCAGTGTTATTTCCTCAGGACATGAGTGTACTCTAAAATCCTGTTCAGAGGGTCAATAATGACAAATTGTATTAAATTCCATTGTTAAATTCTATGATCAGAGATGGTTGAAGGGTATGATTTGCTGACTTTGTTACTTTTCCATCCCATAACTAGGGTGAATTTAAAAATGACAGGAGCCATAAGGGATATTTATCTCCACTGTTAATACCAGTGCCGTAAAATTTGGATTGGAAAGTAGATATTGGGCTTCTTAAATAATTTTCAGTAGTATTTGTTTCATCGTATGACCTGATTAACGACTCAAATCGTCCAATTCATAATTGATTTATTCTTTAGTCCAATTCAAATGATTATATTCTACTTTCGGAATTCATAACAGGGGTTAAAGGAGTACAAGGGTCTTGGAAGTCTTAATATCTGATTGAAATCACAGTTTGTAGTCTGCCTTTGAAATAAAAGGCAGACTTCAAAAATGCATTCAAATCGCATCTATACAATAACCATGTCTAAATTGGTTAAAAAAAACAACAAAAAAACAATATTTGGGAATCAAAAGCAGGCAGCACAAGGAGATAAAGATAAGACTCTAAAAGCCTGTTTTTAGTTTGAGTTTTTATTCAAAACAGACGTTTGGATGACGATGCGGTTTCAACCTGCAGCGTCTCCTGTCACTAAAGACAGATGAAGGCCTTCACCCTCGCTCGCAGAAAGCCGGGGTGTGGGTAATTAATTGCCCCGTGTGGAGGATGCGTTTTGGAGACTCCTCTGCCTTCAAAGTGGGGAAGTGGATCCTCCACATTGACCTGCTTCTCTCAAAAATAGCTCTGATTTGACCAAGATTAATGTTTCTTTGCGAGACGATACACACAATCTGAAGGAAACATCCCAGTTCATTCCCATGCACAGGCTGGATTTGGTGTGTGTGTGTGTATGCGTGCTTGGGTAAATTTTAGATTAACCTGTAAATTACTGTTATAATCTACCACCGCGTCTCGCTCAGAATTAAATCATTAAAGTTACCTTTTACGAAGAGAAACGATTTAAAAAAGAGGAAGAAAGACTGTGTGGAAGGTTTTACACCACACTAGCAAACTTTTAAGAGTTTGTCCCACATAACTTGTTCTATTCAGTCATTTCAAAGCCAACAAAAGCCAAATGTATTGTTGTGACACTCTTCCAAATACATTGTTTAAATTTAAACATTGTACAGCTTGCATGAATATATGCCAAAAAATTGACTAGCCCTAAATGGTTGGACGACAGGGAAAAGTAAAGAATATAAAAACAGATTATTGAGATGTCTGTGTCTTTTGATCGTGTGATTTCAGCATAGTTGACTGGTTTTATGACTCCAGTCTGAACTGGGACCAGTAAAGCCAGTGCATGTTTCTGTCACTAGAGGCCTCACTTTCACTCTGCTTTTCAATCTCAGGCATCACCAAACCAATACCAAACCTAAACACAGCACCAGCTGAATACCCCAGCACCAGCTTTCATGATATAAATGTGAACAAAAGGAAAAAGGAGATTTTGCGCAGTTATGTATAAAGTGTGTAAAGATGCATATTTACATTTGTTTATACAACATGAAGTAAAAGAGGGATATTTCTTATAGTTTTGATACAGAATTACAGTAATTGTTGATACAGAGATTTATTGTTTTATTTATTGTTTTCCTTTTAGGTTTATTGTATATTGTCAATTTTTCATTTTTTGTTAATTTGTAGGTTTCTTGTATATTGCCAATTCTTAAGTTTTTTAGTACATTTTTTGTAGTACGTTTTATTGCATATTTTCAATTTCAATATTTATTCTTATTACTTTGTTATTATTACCCATTGTTTTGATGTGTGCTGGTGCAATTTTCCACTTTGGATAAATAAAATATCTATCTATCTATTCATGTATCTATTCATCTAGCTATCTTTCGTCTTGAACAGAATAAAAATCATTTTTAAAAATCACATCATTAAAGTTTCAGTGCATTGTGAAGATTCGGGTCCCTACATTCTCTACATCTAGTAAAATATACGGGAAATACGCTCTAGCGAATAGACATAAACTACCGCTGCCATCTAGCCTCAGGTGGTATTTGGCCTCACCTTGCGGCCCTCCAGCGTGCACATCTTCCTGACGTGGTATTGCATGAGCTCGGAGACCTCATCCAGGAAGAGGCCGAGGCTGCGCAGGGTCCTGAGGTGCAGCACCACCGTCCTGCGGAACGACGGGTCGCTGTTCTTCACCAGCACCACCCTCTTGTTGTTTCTGTGATGGTGGTGGTGGTGGGAGCCGCCACGATCGTCAGCGGGAGGCTCCTTGGGCCTGGTCGGCCTCCTGAGGACAGCGTGGTAGTGGGGGTGCGGGTGGTGCTGGGTGAAGGTGGCCGGGTGGTATGGCGGAAGGTGGTACCACGGTGAGACCTGGACCTCTCTGGGGTCCTGGGCCTCGGCCTGCCAGTGCTGGGCACAAAGGCAGCAGCCCTCAACAGGCTCCTGGTGGGACACCACGCCGTGTTGGGCGATCCGGGGCAGCCTGACGCCGTGCCGCTTGAAGGAGCACGAAGGCCCGTGGGCGCCCTCGCTCCTGACGGCGTTGAAGCACTGGAAGGCGCGCTTGTGGGAGGACATTTTGGGGTTTGTGATGGAAGGTGTTGATGGTTGAGAAGCTGACGTCTCAACCGAGCAGAGGCAGAGAGCTGCTCACTGTGGACAGACAGCGATCAGCTTGCGCTCTGGATACTTGCATACCTGCAAGGAAATTGCAAGTCCAAATCATAAGTACATTTCAAGTATCTGTACTTCCTTATGCTTTCAGTGTTAGAGAATTTAAACTTTTACTCCATTTCATTTCAAAGCAAATATTTCTAAAACGTTTTAATTATGCTACAGTCGCATAACTTAAGGGTTTTTCTTTATCTGGATTTATATTTATATTTGTGTCTATTTGTTAAATACTATGACACTACCTATACAGTACATTTGTTTTGTAAATTGTAAATCAGAATAACCTCTCCCTCGCACAGGCTGTCGTTCCAACATGCCTCCAGACATCCACCATCATCCCTGTCCCCAAAAAGGCCAAAGTCACAAGCCTCAATGAGTACTCACGCCAATCATCATGAAATGCTTTGAGAAGGCGATCAAAGAACACATTTGCTCCATCCTACCAGTCACAATGGACACCCTGCGGTTCGCACCAACAGGTCCACGGACGACACAATTGCCATCGCGATGCACAAGGCACTGTCCCAAAGAGGGCAACTATGTGAGAATGCTGTTTATAGATTACAGCTCCGATTTCAACACCATAGTGCCCACCATTCTCATCTCTAAGTTCTAAGCGGCCTTAGGTGTGAACACCACCCTCTGCAGCTGGGTCCTAGACTTCTTAACAGGAAGACCTCAGGCGGTAAAGGTGGGCAACAACAACTCATCCTACCTGCTCCCTCAACACAGGTGCCCTGCAGGGGTGTGTGCTCAGCCCCCTCCTATATTCCATCTATACCAGCGACTGCACATCCAGGTACAACTCCAATGCCATCATCAAGTTCGCCGATGACATGACAGTTATTGGTCTGATAACCGACAACAACGCCACGGACTACATGGACGAGGTGATGGCACTCTCAACGTGGTACCAGGGGAACAACGTGGAGCTTAACGTAGAGAAAACCAAGGAGTTGACCCTGGACTTCAGGAAGACCATCAATGGGGCGGTTGTGGAGCGGGTCAGTAGCTTCAGGTTCCTTGGAGTCCATCTCAGATGACACAAAGTGGTCTCAGCAAGTGGACAAGCTGGTGAAGAAATCCCTGCAGCGCCTTTACAACCTAAAAAGGCTGAAGAAGTTTGGCATTTCCTCACCTGTCCTGAGGAACTTTTACAGGTGCACCATTGAAAGCGCAATGGCCGGCTGCATCATCACCTGGTCAACTGCACTGGAACGGCGGCTTCATATTGTGGTGCAGTTGGCCCAACGGCTTACAGGTGGCATGCTGCCTAACTTGGAGGACATATACACCAAGAGATATCCAAGGCCAATAAGATCATTGCTGATCCCAGCCACCCGAGCCATGACCTCTCGGACGCGGTCCAAGAGGAAGCCTGGCTATATCAGTATCAGGGCTAAGACTAACTTAGCTTCTACCCCCAGGCCATCGAGATGCTGAGCTGAGACTCCCATCACCTGCTCAGCTCCACCAACACCTGCCCCTGCCCCCCCTAGATCCCACAGTTTCCATCCATTTACGCCCATTGCCTCCCCTCATTTCCTCCCCTCAGTTACACTGCACTTTCACATACTTTACAAGTGTTTACATGTGTACATATGTGTATATTGGGTGTGTATATGTATGTATATGCATACAGTATGTGTATGTACATGTATATATATATGTATGTATGTATGTTTGTACTCTTTATAGTTTATTTGAGGATTTTATAGCTATTGTTATTACTAATATTATTACTATTATTATCATCATTCAATTGATTGATTGTGTATTGCATAGGGATGAGAGAGTAACAGGAAGAAAGAATCTGCTAATGTGTATGTGATCAATAAACTTGACTTGATATGCATGATCATCTGCAGAAATCAAGGTAAAGGTTTTATGCCGTATTATCGACTCTATTAAGTACTTTTAGTTCTAAGACTTTAAGTACATTTAAGAACAAGTACTTACTATACTTTTACTTAAGTATAAATGTCAAAGTGGTGCTTTCACTTTTCCTTGAGTCATTTAGTGTCAGGGAATTTGTACTTCTACTTGTAGGTAGAAAGTTCTGAGCACTTCTTCCACCACTGCTTATATTCTTCGTCCTCTTTGTTGCTATTGTGTCTATCATTATTGTGCTTCAATTGTTGTGTAACATGATGTACTTGCACCTTAAATAAGCTGTTGCGTAAAATAAAAAAAGATTAAAAATATTAATATTAATGGACCCTTTGTTTCTTTATCATAGCGCACGTGCAGGGCAAGCACTTGCACTTTGACTTGTCATCAAGTGTACATCATATTCGTTTTTCTCTTGAACTCATACAATGTACTTGTGTTAAGTAGATTAGTTTAAGCTTAGCTTATGCACGTTTAACAAGACTTAGAGCTTTAAAAGTATAAAGCCTTCATATGGAGAAGCCTTAAAGATTTGCCGTCTTATCCGGGAAAATTCTGTAAAACTTAAATACTTAAGTAATCTATCCTGCTTTTTAACTTAAACACAGATCATCTCTCCGGCTTTTCGTTAGTTAACGCCACATAGAAATACATAATCGCCAACAACAATTTGTCGGTGGCTGTCACAAGCGTCAGATCATTTCTAATCTTGTTTTTAAATTAAAATAGGGAGAAATGTGACGTGGTCGTGGAGTGAAAAGCCGCAAATGTGCCGAGTGTGCGGCATGAGAAACTGAAAGAGTAAATTAAGACGCGGATAATGAGGATGAAGCCACAAATAAAACCTCAGAGTCACTAAAGAGAACGAGCTTAAGTTCTTTAGTCTTAAGTCTCCGTGAGCAGCGAAAGTGGACATTACCTCGGTGATTGTACCCGTCACCCAAAAAAAGACCTTTTTGTCAGAATCGATCAAGGATTAAGCGCTAATCAGACAATGTGCGCGTTGCATTCTTACGGAGACAAAGCAGCGAGTTAAAGATAAATCATTGTTGCGAGCTTGAAAAGCATCCAAAAAAAGAAGAAAAAAAAACCACCCGAAATTCGGACATTTCGTGAAACGGGCTAAGCTTGAGCGACGGCAGGAAAACAAAACCACAACAGCAGTTTTGACTTCCTCTGTTTGGACATTTTGGCACAAAAACTGTGTTTGTTGAAATTAAAATGAATTGACCAGCCTATATACTGTACTGTGAGATTGTTATGATATCTGTGCAGCCCTCTGCCCCAATGCATTCACATTTCTTAACATAACATTGAATTTCCTTTTTAACCAACGCCTCACTATTGCCCGTGCAGCATTTTGATTTGGCCTCTTGCAGTTTGATCTGAATATTAACTCGATTTGAATTCACCATTTTTTCATGTCATTGAAGTACATTTCTGGTGAACCGATGTCAAAGTTGCATAGTTTTAATATAGTTCTGATATTGTTGGCTCTGCTGATGTCCCTCTATCATGTGTCAGCTCTGACCGATATCTGTAATACTATCTGCATCCCATAATCTGTTATTCCTTGAATAAGTGAACTCAATATCAATTTAATGGGAAAATGCTACAACATACTATTCAACCTGTTTCTTCTTCTTATATTACTTTTCGCTATTATGACCGGTTATGGGTGAAAGTGTGACAGATGAGAGAAAACGCAGCTTTTAACACGAGCGTCCCAGATTATTTTGCACTAAGAGGCAAAGAAGGACATGAATATTTTCCAATATAATAAGACCCAGTTTGACCAAATCAACCCTTCCTTCCTCTCTTGTTTGGGCCACCAAATACAAACCCAAGTCAAGCCTGTCATCTGCTAAGCTGCAAAGATGTCTTAGATGTATTATTTGAATTACACATAGTCATTGCAGAAGCTAGGCAACACCAAATGGCCAAACAGTATATATTTTTTAACGTGTAGCCATTAAACCACCCCTTTAAAAATCATGATATCCATTGTTTTCCATCTTTTACAAAACCAGACTCTACTACGAACCACACCCAACAACCTTCCAGTCCCTCGTCGTAGTTGCCCTCAATTCTCCGGCTGAATTCCATCCAAACATTGCAACAGGTATGACTTTCTTCAAAACCCCCCTACGTTATACTCACACATTTCTTTTTTCGGGTGATCCAGAGAAAAAGACGGTTGTCCGGCCCAAGAAGAGGAAGAAGAAGAAGAAGAAGAGGAGGAGGTAGAGGGAGAAGAGTGCTGGACGTAAAGACCCAGTGAGTCTGCGAGCAGCGAACCCGTCGAAAAGATCAGACTACCAGGATAGGGCCTTCCCGCTAATCGGGGAGATGGGCGGCTTAGGATAGAACGAAAAGCCTTTCTAATCACCAGGTTGCACTGAAATCTGCTGAGGCTTTCAAACACATGACTGGGACTCCAACGCTGCAGAAAAGGGTGAAGCAGAAGATCACATTAGTTGGTTTTTCTTTTTTTCTTTGTTTTGGTAACGCAGCACTTACAGTAGATGGACCAATGACGAGTGGTAAATCTGCACGTTTCCTCACTTTAGGAGACCGAGCTTTTCAGCCGCACAGTTGACATGTGACCCCTCGGTGTGTGTTGTCTTGACTTGGGTGTAATGGTCATAAATGGTCATAAGTCTCAAACGGCATCATAGACCCACATTTCACAGAGAAATCAAATCTAAAGGAAGGTCTCAGAAAGCCCCACGTTGTGTTTTTCTTTATATAATGTTATAATATGTTATAATGTTTTTCTTCATTTTTATTTACATATAACAGTCAGCTTGTAGGTCCAGTTCAATTCATTGTCAATAATAATATGATACTGTGGTGTGGGGGCGGCGTGATTTGAGCAGCCACACCTGTCTTGGGTCTAGTTGATTGGACCTGGGAGCAGGGGTGGCTGCACATCTATTGCTCATCAGAACACACACACACACACAGGAAGGAGAGCCCTTGTCATGACATGTTCATCTGCTCCCGGCTTGTAACATGGTACCACTCTGCCATAAACCGGTTTGTCCTCACCATCTTGCGTTTGTCTCTGTGTCGGAGAGCCCTGGAAAATCCACTTGTGTGGCAGCTGGAAGTGCTACAGATACCTTTCTGCAGTATGTCTCTGAGCCACATCGATGTCAAAGGCCCGTTTCCGTCCCATTGTGATAGAATTGACTCTACAATTACAATCGAATTCATGGTCAATCACAAAACAAATGTCAAACAAATGATCACCTGAAAGGGATTCAATCACCCGAAGGTTTCCGGAGTTTTAATTTGCTGCTTCGCTTTATGGTCGACTGTGATCCACCAGATATTGCATCTCCCTTCTATTTAAACAACCTAATAACTGGGTTCCCTGTTTGGCTGTAACAAGTGTGTTCTATACATTTGACATGAAGCCGCTCTTCTTAAGGCAAAGGAATATGACGAGGGAGGGTTTTCCTTATCAGAAGGGTGCAGATAAGACCCCCACACCCACCCCCTGCGATGCTCGAAGTTTCCAGAATGAGCAGACGTGCTTAATCACCAAAGGGGCCCACTCCCACTCTGACACATACACACACACACACACACACACACACACACACGCCGGCCCTGCTGTCCGTCTTGAGTCATTAAGGAGCTTGACGGGTCATGATGGGGTGGAGTTTACTCGGTGGACAGATTTATTGTCTCCTGACTCATGTGAGTGAAATGGGAGACCCCCCGCTGAGTCACCGGGGGGAAGTGGTGCCGATGAAGGGGCTTTACTGTACGACAGCGAGGCTCCGCCCTTCTCTGCTGCTGCTGATGCTGCTGCTGACCTGGAACGCCTTGTGTTCAACTGGAAATAAAAATAGAGG
>OMKR01044301.1:0-16492 GCA_900302355.1 Cyttopsis rosea | reverse complement strand
GTGTCTTGACATGTTGTACATGTGTAGCGAATTTGGTTTGTCTATGTCAATCTGGGGTGAGGGGCCAAAATTTTAGGGGCCCTAGGGGGCGCTAGAGAGCCATTTTGCCACGCCCATTAATGCAAATCATAAAATATCAAATTTTTCGCCAGGTCTGGCTTGCGTGCAAAATTTGGTGACTTTTGGGGCACGTTTAGGGGGGCCAAAAGGCCATCGTTTTCTGAGAAATAAATAAAGAAAGAAATAAAGAAAGAAATAATTCCTACAGATACAATAGGGCTTCGCCCGGTACGGGCTCAGGCGGTTGCTATGGAAAATCTGCTGAATGTCATCCATGATCGCGACTGGCTCGGTCCTGAAGCGAATTAGGACCCTGTTGTACTGCGCGCTTGAGTTGAACACGACCCTGATCTGTCTTGGTCTCTGGGAATGGTAGATTCCAAAGCTCGGTAGATTCCAAAGCTTGGTAGATACCAACGCTCTTTCAGCATGGGTGCCAGTTCAGTGTGTCCACTGCTAAAGATTTCCTTCATGAATCCCACAAAGTGGCTCCTCATATCTGGCTTCTCCAGTGGGGCAACATAAGGCGGCTGAGGGTGTTGTGGTTAATTGTGACCCACAATGACTGAAAATGTGTATCAAACTACTGTAATGTGTATATCACAGCTTTTTTTTTTTGAAAAAAGCATTCTTCCCACACTCAGAAATAAACATCAGAAACTTGAAACTTTAAAAAAATTCACTCACAGGTGCATCATAGATAAGGGTGTCAGGCTGGGAACCAAAACCTTTCAAAAAAAACTCACAGAAGAGAGAATTACGGTGGGGTGTAAAGACCACCCCAGCCGATACGCTGCCTGATAAAACTACAGATAGCCCGCCTAATTGGTATGAAGATGCACACTGAGTACACACTTTTTCCAGAAGAGCATCGCTAAGTAACATTGTGCATCTCTCTAGTGTCTAGGAAGTGTATCTAGAGAGAAAAAAAAGAACAAAAACTAATGACGTGCATCTCTCTAGTGTCGAGGAAGTGTAGTCATAAGAGATAAAACACACAGAGAAAATAGAAGAAGTCTAAGAGAAGAGATACAGAGTTTAAGAAGAAGTCTTAAGAGATAATACATTAACTCGCGGCTACTGCAGCTACTGCCCTCGCTCTTGTATTATCGCAGCCGGAGCTGCGACGGTCCAGAGAAAGAGGGGTCTGTTACAGGCAGGGAGTCGAGCGAGATTAAAAGTTGTCGACAGAGACAGACAACTGCGCGCGTCGCTAGGACAGCGACACCTGGCCAGAGAAGAGTGTACATAAGCGCTTGTAAGATATTGCGAATGTAACAGTAGAATAAGTTGTAGTGTAATTGTACTCAAATAAGTAAGTATACTGTATACTGTAAATAAATGAATAAACGCGTAAATAAATAAGTATATAAGGAAATAAATTAATAAATAAGTAAATAAATGAGTAAATAAATAATTAAATAAAAAAGTAGATAACTAAACAAACAAACAAATAAATAAATAAATAAATAAACAAATAAGTGAGTAAGTAAATAAATACAAATAATAAAAATACAGTAACGGAGATAGGTGTGATAAGGGTGTGATAGTCGCTCCTTTAGGGTGGTTGCGAGCACCGTCCCGATACTAGGAGAGTATTATTGTATAAAAAGATAAAACTTTAATTAAGGTGGTTGCCTAACCTATACGCTGAGATGAACAGCAACGATTAATGGATGTGGAGCGCATTAGAGAGGACGACCAATATACATTAGAGCATTTAACCAGAACAGGAGATCCAGAGACATAGGGTATACGTACACATTTCTGGTTAAAGCGGACATACATAGACGCGCACGGCGTGGCACATAGACGCGCACACTGGCAGGACGCACAGCTGATCAACCTAAAACTTTGGCAGATCACCAAATTTGTTTATCTAAAACAAGTAAAAGAGGATTTCCCAAATGTTCCCTGGGAGCAGACGATACATACCCCAAGAACACTCGCACCAGTCCGAGAACAGTTGTGCGCTGATCCAAGTGTGGTAGCTTCGATCCCACTAAACCCAATATTTGGGGTACCAGAGGGATTTGCTATAGAAGGCCGTGACAGACAGTCCTCGAATCCGCAGTTGTGTATTACCGTCAGCCCAAGGGGAGTTTGGTGGGACACAGGAAAGTGGGCACACTGGCATCACTGCAGAGAAAATACTTGTACAAATACGTACAAGGGATTTAGACGAGAAACCAGAAATACCTAGATCTCTAGCGAGCAGTGCACGACAAGGCTACATGGGGGCTGGCCAAGGTAAAAATAAGTGGGGGGCAACGGGCGTCAAGGGGGTGAGATCCCCAGTGGAGCTGATAATAAAACGCCATCCGGATCACAAAAAACACATTCGAGCTTACATGAAAAAATGGCATGCCAGAAACCTAGCTTGGCCGATAGAAGGTTCCTTCAGTGTGGCATGCTGTGATGAGATGGAGACTAACATAAAACATCACAAAGACAGGCGATAAGAGAGCAGGGAAAAGGGCAAAAGAAAGAGAGTTGTTTGGATGGTTTAGAAGTATAGGAAGCAGTCAACAGCAGACGTTGAGAGCCATGCGCAAGGTCAAAACGGAAGAAAGGAAGGAAGTAGAAAATGAAGGAAAAAGGAGAGGGACAGGGAAAAACCAAACACTGTACCCCACAGCTCCCCCTCCCCTGATCTGCCCACCACCATACCAATATGATAAAAACCCATTTGAAGTAGGGCAATATCCAGTATGTTATGATGATGAGGACAGCATGCAAGAGATGACAGGTAAACTCAAGGGAGACTTCACCCTGACACTGAGGGAGGGACAGAAGGCCCCAACACAGACACGCAAACACAGACAAAAGACATCACGTAGGGTCAGAAGTCCAGAGACAGACAACAGTAGTCAGTCAGAGACATGCACAGACTCAGAAGAGAGAGGGCCAGACTCTATAGACACAGAGAGTACATCACTAGGCATAGAGGACAGGGAGCTGTATCAGCAGAGAACAGGAGAGGGAAGGGCTCTGATCTGTTTCAAGACCAAATGGACTATGAGAGAAAGGCCAGAAAGGACGGAATAAAAGACTACAAGGCCTCTCCCCAGGTTAAAAAGAAGCCCTGGCCACCACAGCAGCAAAAAGACCCCAGTCCGATTCATCCAACTCCCCATCCACGGGTGTGCTCTGCCTCGCCACTCGCCAGACGACATGTGACACACCAGGACCTGCAGGATGGCAGCCGAAGACGACCTACCTCAGCCGAATTGAAGGACCTGCTGACAAGAGTGGAGAACACACTTGAAAGTTTAGAGGCGGACCTCTTACAGAAAAAGCCTGGGAATACATCCACGCCCAGTGTGCCACCCGCTGCAACAACACCTAATGGTCTCAACCGCATACAGAAACAATACCAAAGCGAGGACACACTACACCTCCAGCTGGAAGGAACAATAAAGTCCCACATCACTGGCTGGCTGGACCACACCCTACCCAGACAACGATAACAACAGAAAGAGTGGACAAGAGACGGACCTCGGCTGACGAGAAGACACACCATCCAGGACATGCAGGAAGAAGACACAATGGCACCTCAAATGCCGTTAGTGGTGAAAGGATGTGAACAATGCTACGTGCCATGGTCATTTATGGACATGAAAGGCTTGGCGGACAGGCTACCAGCCCTCACTGACGGTGCAAAAAAATGGATAACAGCACTGGAAGAAAGTACGACAGGAGTAACGCTGGCCCTGGGAGACATCAAAGCACTGTTCATGAACGTGGCAGGGAAACACAACGGAGGACATCTTCCACACAGCGCAGTGTGACCAGCAGTGGTGACAGGCAACAGCACTGATGACGTGGGCTTTGGCGGATACCGAAATACGATATGGGCGGAGCTAAGAAAGCACTACCCAGAGAAAATGGATTCATCGAAGCTAGAGGGAGAAGCCCTGAAGGACGACGACTGCCCCTCAAAGATTGTTTATGCTAATAGCAAAAAAGGCAATGCCACAGGAAGTCCAAGAACAATTGGACGTCGTGGGACTGCTGAAAATGGATTGGCCTATGTTCTGAGAACACGTTGTCCATCACGTGGAAAACTGCAGAAAGAAAAAGCGAGAAACAGAAGAGCTAAACAAACAGTTAGCTCACAAACTGACTCAACTGCAGCTGGGAGAACTGAGTAAACAGAAGAAAGACAAAACAAAGACCCAAGCTCCCGTGATAACAACCATTCAAACCCAGGTCCCTGAAGCAGCAGCGCCCCAAGCTCCAGTGGTACATCAGATGCCCCCACAACCAGGGGAAGACCGCTGATGCGAGGGCGTGCAATACAACGTGATGGGACACCCCATCCAGGAGCACAATACAGACACCCCCAGTCCCACCCCAACTTACACGATGGTTATCAACAGTTAGACGCGTGTTGGGGCTGTGGCCAACGTGGCCATCTGAGACGAGATTGTCCAATAAACCCATGGCTCACCCAGATGACTCCGAGAGAGGGCCCACCTTCTAATTGGCAATACTAGGGGTGCCCAGAGAAGCCAGAGGGGGAAGTGATGTCACCAGTTATCTCGTCACAACCACAGGACGAACCCACCATACCAGTTCTGATACAAGACAAGGAACATGCCTTTATGGTGGACACAGGTGTGACCTACTCATGCATTGGGAGAAACGGCTCCGGTCTTCCCTTCTCCAGTTCGTCAGTCAGAACAATGGGCTTCTCTGGAAAACCACAAGTGATACCCCTCACGCAGCCGGTCCCAATGCTGATTGCAGGACATACTATAGTTGCTCCCCTACTGTAGTTGGCCAACACTCCCATCAATCTGCTGGGGAGAGACATCCTGTGCCCCCTAAAGGTGAAAATTATGTACACAGCAGATAGGCTGTATGTGGACTTTCCTGAAGAACCCCCTGCAGGCATGCTACCTATGATGACAGCACCCGAAAACAGCGACCATGTGCAGCCACTAGTATACTGGCTGCATCTGACACCTCAGGAGTCAACACTCCGCCAACATTGGGCCACATGGGCACCATGGGTGCGAGCCAAAATGGGAAGAGCCAACGAGCCGCAGTTGCTGCTACATTGTACACTCCAGTACGATGAGTCCCAGAGTCATCTGGACTATGATGCATGTTGGAGGGAACTGATTAACGGAAAGCAGTATTCCATCATCAGCCAAGACATTTATGTTGGGCCACAAGGAGCTGCAGCTGCTGTGAAACTGCCACTGGAACTACAACACTGGTTCTACCCCTCACATCACACTACTCATTACAGAAGGACACAAATCTCACGAATTAGGTCCCATGGTCCACACAGCACTACAGGTGCCCGTCTGGACACCAACTAGTAACAAATAGGTCCATTTCTCTCCCGACAATCACCACATCAGAATATCAGGGAAAGCTTATGACGTAGGCAAGGCAGAGAGCGTTCAAATGAATGAACGCAGTCCAACCAGACAGCTTATGCTATTAGACCAAGTGCCACAGGAAGTTTGGTCAAAACATAAGACAGATGTAGGATGTGTTAAATCAATGACACCAGTGAATTTTCCACATAAATTTACAACAGGGAGCCAGGTTACCATACAAAAAACAGTATCCTCTCAAATCACACACCATAGAAGGAATCAAACCTACAATAGCAGGCCTGGAAGAAGCGGGGGTGTTGAGGAAAACTACAAGCCCCTGTAATACACCAATCTTTCCGATCAAAAAGCCACACTCTCATGACTATCGTTTGGTACATGATCTAAGGGCCATCAACTCCATTGTGGATGCCGAGCCACCGGTCGTCCCTGACCCACACATGCTGCTCTCTAACATCCCACCCGGCACCAAGTGGTATACTGTGATTGATCTATGCTGTCTTTTTCAGCGTGCCAGTGCACCCCGCCTCACAGTATCTGTTTGCCTATAATTATCAAGGCTCCCAATACAAATATACAAGGTTACCACAAGGGTTTTTGGAAAGTCAGTCTATCTTCAGTTCTTCAATACGTAGATGATTTATTGATCTGCAGTCCCAACAAAGAGAAGTGTGAAAAAGACTTTGTTACGGTACTAACAGCACAGCATTACCTCAGACAATGGGCCACATTTTGTGGCAGAAGCGTTTCGAATTGCGCTAAAAATGTTGGGTATCAAACAGATATTTGGCTGTGTGTATCACCCTCAGTCGCAAGGAACAGTTGAATGTGCTAACGGAATCTTGAAGGCTAAGCTAGCTAAGATAATGGAGGACGGCGCGCTAAACTGGATGTAGGCATTGTCATTTGCACTATTGTCCATGCGCTCAAGTACTAACAGAATAACACACCTAATCCCGCACAAAATGCTTACGGGTCGACCCATGCCTGTGCCTTACCTTAGAGGTCCATATGATGGACCTCCACTTGAACAACTGGAAAGGCATCTGCAAAGCTACCTATCACATCTAACACAAATACATAAAGCTGTGTTCCAACAGGTGAAAGGCGCCATGGAGAACAGAGAAGCAGACTTCCTGGAAGACCAACAAAGAATAGGTCCAGGGGACTGGGTATACGTCAAAGTGTTCAAAAGAAAGTGGAACCAACCCAGACGTGAAGGCCCGTTCAAGAAGGATTAAACACAGCAGAAGCTGCTATTATACCACCAGTCGTACGGATCCCAGACAATGTGAAGTTTACATTTTGTATAAGTATGAGGTCAAGAGCTGAGTAACGTTATTGTGAGTAACTCCCCAGCCCTAAATGACGGCGAAGGTTAAGTGCATTGTGTAAACGAAACATGGTTCCCAAGAAACGTTACCACCGCCTACATCAAACTTCCACCACAGATAAAGCGTGCATTAGGTGTCAACAGTTGGTGCCAAACGTGGGTACGGTAGTGTATGCGAAAAACCGCACAGCAATAGCATCATACCGACTGTCTGATTTTTCCAAAGGAACTGCCCCATTGGGAGATATGTTCTGGTTATGTGACAGCCAAGACCAAATTGTGGCTCAGTTAGCACCAAACTGGACAGGGGTTTGTGCCCCGATTCTGTTGACAGGACAGTTGACGATATTAGCCCCTTTGGAGACAAGCGACTCCAAAGTACACGTTGTGTGGAACCAAGAGCCCTATGGCATACCCGATGATCACAGGGCAATAGGTGAAGACTGGATAATCTCGGGGCAGGTAACCGGTTCAATTGTTCAAGGTGATAAACGCTCAGTATCTGGCCCGCAATAGCAGATTGATAAACTACTTATGGTATAACCAATAACGGTTTATAAACTTCACTATACAAGCACTGGAGGGCATGCGCTCGCAATTACATGCCACCTCTGTTATGGCACTACAGAACAGATTTGTCGTAGAGACACTGCTAGCTGAAGATCAGGGATTTTGCGACATAGGCGACGAATGTTGCACTGTCATCCTTATGCATGCAGGAGAGGAAGGCAATCTCACGGTCGCCTTGCAATGGATGGAACAGCTACGGGAAGAACATGTACAGGCCTCCAGTTGGATCACATGGTCAGATACACTATGGAAGTGGTTACAAAGCCTATCGTGACCAAAAATGTTCAGGGCCATAGGGATTGCTATTGGACTACTTCTGATGGTTGTGATGGTCACAGCTTGCTGCCTTGCCCCGTTGATTAGTGTCATGATAAAAAAGATGATGAAGGTAGTGACTGGCCAGTTTCCCATGCGTGTGGACGCCAACGAGTACGAGGTGGAGCCCCTATATCTCCCACATAGTATCCCCTCTACTGACACAAGTAGTCTCCCTTTTGACAGACACAATCGTGTGAACACCTATACATGTCCATGGAAGAGCATGTACAGTGGCAACTTCTCTAGTCATGTCTCCATCTAATTCTGTTCTCGATAGATAATCATGGCAGACGGCTACAAATGGACCTCACTGACCTCATTACTCTCCACCCCGCCCCACAACGGCCGGCCCCTGTTAGGTCACAAGTTATGCCCGCTGATGCATTGCCTTTCATGTCCATGGCCGCAATGCCACACACCAACCAGGGGCAGCTGGCTCCTACCTTTCTCTTCTGCCACCAGAAGGGCCACTACAGTCACTCCATCGGCTGCCCCACCTGGATCCCCAGGTAGCTCAGTAGCCTAGTGGGCAGCAAAATCGCCAGGATCCCCCCGTCAATCAATGGCCCCGTAACCACGACAATCACAGGCCCCAAAATTCTCTCCATTTCCCCGACTCAGTACTTAATTCCTGGTCCCAAAACCCACGCACCTCCTATGTCAGTGATTGCCCACCTCCCCGTAGGCCCTCACCCTACGGCCCGCTATACATGCCTCCTTTTTAAAGTTCCCACCTGGATCCCCAGAACCATCAGGCCCAGCCCCCGCGGTGCCAGGTCCATCAGCCCTGGCCGCTCCAACTCCACCTCCACCGTGGAGTTGGAGCGGCTCAAGTGCTACAGCGCCTGCGCCAAGGACAAACCGTCCTCCCCCAGGCCACCAACGAGGTCTAACTTAGACCACATTGTTTTAACATGTATATTTGATCATCTTTTTCTGGTTATACCACAGAAATTATGGTTTTGTATATTTTTATCCATCCGAGAAATTATATATATATATTATATATTATATATATACTCAGTTTTTTCTGATAATCATATATCCATGTATGACACAACTCGCATATATCTACGTGTGAATTGTTGATTTACATCATAACGCATAACTACTGCACCTCTGAGGACTCGCTTCAGGCGACAGTTAAACCTAGCTTTGCATCCTCACTACCAATGATTACTGCATGCTCACTCACAACGCTGTCTTCGAGGTTTGATATTCATATACACGCCATATCTTCACTGTGTTTTTGTTTTACTCACATACTCCATATACTAAACATGTATTCTTGCCATTCCTATACCATTGTCCGGCACGTGCATATTTTTATCTGTATGTGACTTTGCAAAGTCCCAAAGGAGGGAAATGTTGTGGTTAATTGTGACCCACAATGACTGAAAATGTGTATCAAACTACTGTAATGTGTGTATCACAGCTTAAAAAAACAAAAACATTCTTCCCACACTCAGAATTAATGGAATCCCATGTGAGCCGAAACTTGTTGTGCATCATAGATAAGGGTGTCAGGCTGGGAACCAAAACCTTAAAAAAAAACTCACAGAAGAGAGAGTTACGGCCTCAGGAGGAGGCGGGGTGTAAAGACCACCCCAGCTATGGGGCAGCGGGAAACACGGAACACACCCTACAATGCGGCTTCGACGTGGCTTCAAGGCCGATACGCTGCCTGATAAAACTACAGACAGCCCACCTAATTGGAATGAAGATGCACCTGGATGAACCCAGAATGAGGACAACTTGACCTTTCGCAGGCGCAGAAGAGACAATGTTACATAACCCCAAAAAGAAGGATTGTGATTGAACAATTCCCCGTGCAAAGGAGGGGGGGGAATAACCTATAAAAAAAAGTGGACTGGACTTAACAAAAATAGATCGTTTTGGAACTTTCTCACTGATTTATTGCTGTGTTTGACCTGCAAATATTACAATAAATCTTTGCGCATCAGACTCTTCAAGACTCCAGTAATTTTCTTCTCAGACTTCAAGGACACAAAAGATAGAGCA
The DNA here is from genome assembly GCA_900302355.1 of Cyttopsis rosea. Classification (NCBI taxonomy): domain Eukaryota; kingdom Metazoa; phylum Chordata; class Actinopteri; order Zeiformes; family Parazenidae; genus Cyttopsis; species Cyttopsis rosea. Next base: position 6,835 of record OMKR01044301.1, on the reverse strand, counting down.
ACAGCCAACAATTTTTATCCAATCCTGACGAAGGTCGGGATCTTTTGATCTGCAACAAAGGCCTGGTCCCAATTGCTGGGCAGATGTCTGTGCCAAGTTTTGTGAGTTTTCAAGCATCCGTAGCACCTCAAATACAGCTTCCTGTTTCATGGCGAATAATACGTCGCCAACGGCATTTGAAAACTTGAAAACTCAAAAGCTTCACTATTAAGCATCATCAAGGTCTTATAACTTTTCTGACCAAATTTGAGGTGGATATTACAATACCAGTACCAATACCAGTACCCTTAAAGTGATGCCAATACTGACAAGTACAGTGCTTCATTCGATACCCATCATGTGAATAGAAGCATTCAGTTGTGTGAAATGCCACCACTCCTCCCCATCCAAATGATTTTTATACGAATACATTTTGAAAGTTAAGAATCAAGAATCAAGAATTGTTTATTAGTCACACATTTTTACCATGCGCATGCGGAGGGTGACACACACACACACACACACATGCAGTGGCGAACGATGAGATTTGGTCTCTGCGTTTATCCCATCCCGGCCGTCCTTCCTCCAGGGGCAGCCAGGAGCAGTGGGCAGCCCTTACTTCGTCGGCGCCCGGGGACCAGTTCCAGTTGGTGTATCCATGTCGTGGTCAGGGACAGTTCATGTTCAAATTATTGAAATATTTATTAAATAACTGTACAAAGCTGTACAATGAATTAATAATTAATGTTCACAACCTGTAACAAGGTAACATGTAACCTGAAAATGAGATGGACAGCCAACATTCTCAATCTAGCCACTAGCCAGTCAGTCCTCAACAGTTCTTTTTAAGAAAAATTAGCATGTCAGCCTTCTCGGGGCAAAGCATGATCTTTCCTGACTGATTGTGTCTCCAGCAGTTGAAAATATTCGCTCTCCTGTGTAATTACAGGCCAGGTTAAATAAGACGGGGAAGGTCCCTCTCCTCTCCCACCACCACCCTGCAGGATTGATGGAGGTCGGCTCTGCAGATAGAGCTCTGTCGAGTTCAAGCTCCTTCCGTGCCTTCTCTGATTGGTTAAGAAGTGGCGCTGCCTGGATGTTCCTCCTCAGCAAACAGCTCCCCCAGACCCCCAGAGTCAGACATGGAGTCACTCGCAGTCACAGCAGTCGATAAAGGAAAAAAAAAAAGAAAATCAAGGTCACTTGATTAAGTCTTCTTCATCCTCTTTTTCCTCCTCCATCCTCTTCTAGTTAGTCTAGTTGGTCCTCCTCTTCGTCTTCATCGATTTCCAGTGCATGCTGTGTTAATTTTATATCACTTTTCTGTATGGCATTTCAATAGTCAATACTTAACCTAGATCCTTGAAAATATAGTGACAATAATCAAAATGAAGCATGAACGAACTTGTTCAGAGACTTCGCCGCATGCCTTCTCCTCCAACTTAGACCAAACGGCAGTAGCCAGGATTTTGGTCTTAAACCTGGAATCCAGTGATGTGGCCTCTATCACACTTTTTAAAAAAGTGTGATAAAATCTCCCAATTGAAATGCAGTGGTTTAAATTTTGTTCTGTGTATTACGAAAATAGTTGGACAGTCATTGGTTTAAATTTCATTCTGTGTTTTACGAAAATAGTCGGACAATCGTCTCCAAGACATGAAATATCGTGATACCGGGTTTGTCATACAAATTACCTGGCTGATAAATCATGATGAAACAAGTAAATACATAAAACGCGTAAATAAGCGTTGTATGAATGAAATAAACACGTGATTTTCTGTGAAATGTGGGTCTGTGAAGCCCTTTGAGACTATATTGTGATTAAGGGATATATACATAAAATTGACTTGACTTGATTTTGAACATGTGGTGTGCGCAAATAAGCATGGTATGAATGCATGAACGTGTAATAATAAACACGTGGCATGTATGTTGCACATAATATATCAGACTAGCCCCACATATAAGTCCCTGGTGAAAGAACAGCGTCATAAACGATTAAGAGATATCTGATAAAAAAAAATATCTGTTGAGATTGCTGGGAAAAAGGTGTGGAAGAATAATCAGATTTCTCTCTTTCTTCCTCCCGGTTCTCACTGTATTTATTTTTTATTTTTTGCTTCTTACTGCAATGGGAGCAAGGAACACAAAAGCCACTCCACAACAGAATGGACCAGGCCGGCAAAATGTATGGTGACCACCCGGCGTGACACCGTTAAAGCCCACATGACATCCTGATATTTCTGCCAGATAAACTTTAAGTGTGGCTGCCGCTTTTCCTTCTGCAAAATGCCCTTGCAGAAACTCCAATATCGGCTCTATGGGGCAAACGGAGGGGGCGTGCCCCTGCCGTTCGCACCACTGAGCAAAAATACGGCACCTCAGTGTATACTGGGAGCATGTAGAGGGCGCCCTGGCATTCTGTATGGTGGCCACCACTTCATCTGAGAGGCCTGAAGCTAGGAGCTTCTCCATCTCAGGTACCAGGCTCTCAGACGCCAGAGGTCTGGGTGCGGATGCCAAATCGTGCCCCGGGCTTGCGTGAGCAGATCCTCGGGAAGCGGGAGCTCCCATGGTGGACCCACACTCATGTCGCATAGATCTGCAAGCCTCGGGTGGCTGGGCCAATAAGGGGCCACTAGCCGTAGTGACAGGCCGTCTTCCCTCACTCTGTTCAGCAATGGCTGAATGAGTGCCACTGGGGGGAATGCGAATAGCAGCTCCGCCGGCCATGGGTGGGCCAGCGCATCCACGGCCAACGGCGGTCGGACCCCCCCAGGGAGAACCACTGTGGACACTGCGTCCCCCCCCGATGCAAATAGGTCCACCTCCGCCCGGCCAAACCGCCTCCAGATTTCTGCCACCACCTGCGGGTGGAGGCGCTAATCTGTCGCCCGGGGTTTTCCCCTGGACAGTAGGTCCGCCCCCTGGTTGTGACGGCCAGGGATGTGGACCGCATGGAGGGATAAACAGTTCCGCTCCGCATACTGTAACAAATGGTTTGCCATCTGACTCAACGAAGGGGATTGGACCCCCCCCCGGCAGTTGATGTATGCTATCGCCAACGTGTTGTCCAACCTTACTAACACATGTCTGCCCTTGAGGGCTAGTAGGAAGTGTTGGCACCCATTTGTTCATCGTGCATGCACTCCACACTGCTGACCAATTGGTGCCTTCTGGGTGACATATTTGGATGCCTCTGGCCCATCGCCTCTCCAAATGCTCCAAATACCAGGGCATCGAGGAGCGGCACCGAGCTGCAGGAGGGCCTGGGTATTAATTGTGCAGGCCGTCTGACCCGCTGCCAAGTAGGCCTTCTCCAGGGCCGTGGCCTGCTGTCTGGTGGCCTTGGATGGCAGCGTTGGCCTCTTCCCGAAGCCCTGTCCGGGGTCGAGGCAGGCCGCGACGGGGGCCTCCACCGGGGGGAAGGCGAGGTATCCCAGTTCCTGGGCTTGGTCCATCCATTGGTGGTTGAACCCCTTCAACTGCGCGCAGGCCGAGTAGGGGTTCTGCGATCCCTTTACCACCTCCTCGTACACCTCTTGGAAGATGGGCGTCTCCAGATGGGGGTTCCCAGTGAAGAACTCCCCATCGAGCAGGGACACGGCCGTCTCTGGAGCTGCTGTGGTGGGGAGCCCCATTTTGGCAGCCGCCCGCCGGGAGACCTCCAGGAGCTCCACCTCCATCCGTCTCGGGGGTCCCGAAGCCGAAGCCAGGCTGGAACCCTCCCGGAGGCTGGGTAGGCTCTCCTCCCCGTCGGAGTCCATAGACTCTGCCACAGCCCCAAAGCAGACTCCGTGCTGCGGTTCCTTCGAGCCCATGAAGCTAGGGAGGGTGACCGGCCCAGGCACGGCGGCCGTGCTAGGCTTAGCACAAGGTGGAGAGACGGTGCGCACGGGGCCGGCTCCGGTGCTAGCCATGGGGGAGGGCTCGTAATCCGGTGTTCTCCACGTCCTCCGCGTGCCACTGCGCCGCTCGCTTCCTCATGAGGGAGAGCTGCGCACATGCCGGGCACTCCACGGGGTTCTGGAGAAAAGCCTCCTCGGCATGCTGCCTTCCTAGGCATGTGGTGCAGGACTGATGGCGGTCCCCCTTTTCTCTGCAGTGGCCGCAGATGGGGTAAAGCCTCTTAGCTGCCATTACTTCGATTTAATTTCCGACTCTCTGATATCTGTATTAGAGACAAAAGAGAGATTATAACAGAAAAAAACACAATAAATCAAGATGTTACACTTCACTTACGGTACCCACACGAGTGGGACCCGAAAGTTGAGCAAGCGTAAAGATCGAGGAATTGTACTGAATTATTCTCGTGAAGCAAGAAAAGAGGCGGAGGCAGAAGTGACACTGCAATATACATGTATACTCGCGGGGGCGGGACGCTAGTGCGGCGTTGTCACTTCCTCTGCCGCTTCAGCTTTTCGATTGGATTACATGATCTGCTGATCATTCCCATGAGTAATAGGTTGCAGTCCCTGCGATAGGGAATGAGAATGTTATGAAAAGGGAAAGAAAAATAGAAGAGGAAAAGTCGATTGGAAAGTGTATGTTGCGTGGGTAGAGGAAGCACAGAATAGGGAGACAAAGCAGAAACAAGGCAATGCCATTCATCAGATGGTTAATGTCCTGGCGCCACACAAAATAGATCCACGTTTGGATCACCTGCCACCCTATTTAGAACCACAGACTCAAATTCCAAGTCCAACTCTGACATCACAAAATGCTCAGATGGTCTCTCCCCGAAGCACAGCGGCCCCCATTCTGCTTAAGGAGGAGAAATCTATCTGACACCAGCTGAGCTAGCGTCTTGCATCTTTGAGTCCAGTGCATCCAGTTCATCTAATCTGCCTTCTCCCAGTCCCTGTGCATCTTCTCCACAGAATTCCCAACAAAAACACAAAGTGGAGAAAATTCACGCCCGTCGTCCACTGCACCAGAAGCCAACTACGACCGACATTCCAGCACCCAATGGTTAGCTCCAACCTGGAGGCGACAGAGTACATTTTCCCCATGGTAGAATGTCCCAATCCACAGGCGGGCAGCAATCCAGTCCTGGTCTACCGGCCATGGAAGGTACAGGAGATGGCCCTGGTGATCGGAGATCTTCCCCCGGTTGCCGGAAACAGAGGTTACATCACCGCCATCCGAGGGTTAGTACAACAACACTGTTCCACATATGAGTTACAACAAATCTTCATGAAGGTCTTAAGATTAGGATGGCAAGACGTGAATGTGGGATGAGAAGACATTGCAGTATTTGATCACACTGTTGGGTCCCCATACATGCTTCAACTTGAGTGAGTATTGGGACAAATTGTTGTGGCCCACCTCATTATCATGATATGGGAAAAGATTAGAGCTTGCAAACAGAAAGATGATCAGGGTCTGGACGATTACCTTGAACGCCTCGTGCGTCTCTTCAATCAACACAGTGGTCTTAGGCGACCCCCCGGAGATAACAGCCTGTATGATTATTAATAATTTGAAATATGGCCTGTACCACCTGAATAGGGTATGAGGGCGTTCGCCTCACCAAATTCAAATGGCACGTAAGACATGCCATAGACCACCACAACAAACAAAAAGCAGCAAAACATGTACGCCACGTCATGGCAGCTGCACATGGCTCAACTGTCCTTCTATGAGAGGAGCCAACGGGATTGCAGAAGAGAACGAGAAAAACATTTCTATCCTAACAAACCTGTATGCTTCCCACAAGGAAGAGGATGAAGTGGCCGGGGCAGATTCCAAGAACGCCATCAACAATGACGATGTTCCATGCCAGAACTGGGAGGGAACAAAAGCCCCACCGTCACAACATACGCTCCTCCTCCAGATACATCACAAGACCTCACTCAACCTAGGAGACACACTTGTCCTCCCTGCTCTGGCCCTAACCGACCGATCCCCTGCTGACCGACTACCAACCATCATCCTCCAGATAAATGGTGAGTCAATACCATTTGAATACCAGTTCTTGACTCCGGTGCAAGATATTCAGTGCTATGTGCAAATAAACTTAAATCAAGTCCACCATTATCGGAATGTTGTGGGAGTAGCAGGACTACAAATGGTAGAGTTTCACCGTACCTTTAGATGTAATAGACAATGAAGTTAAACACCACAACATTATGTCACAGCTTCATGCTCTCCAACTGTTGCCCTGTTCACCCGTGTGGCCGAGAACTGATGTGCTTATTGGGCATTACCATCGAGTGTACAGAGATTGGTCTTAAAGTCTTGCGTCTTAGGAAAGGTGCAGAATATTCCATGATTAAATGTAGCCTAGAAGCACTAGGTTATCACTATGCATGGGATTTACAGCGAAGTGGTCCGCATTCCATTAGTAAAGAATTAGTAAAAAAAGCTAAGGAATTATGGAAGCACAGTGGAGATTTTATGGCCCCTTCAGAATTGCATTGTACTGCCAGAATTTGTGATGAAGGACAGGATGAAGAGTTTGAGAAGAAATGGTTTGGGAAAAGTCATAAATGTGAATTGTTAAGATGCTCTGCTCACCACAATAGTGTGCATTAACGGTCCAATTGACCCTCACCCAGGATGTCTGTGTAGCGGGAACAGTCAGAACAAAAGATGGTAATTTTGATGAAAGAAGGCCATCTGAGAGAGAGATGGTTTAAGAAGGTCAGGACAATACCACAAGAGATAAAGATTGCTTGTGAAATAAACCTATGGGTTCAACCAGAGCTAACCCAGCAGGGGGACCCATTCAATGGTGGATCGCCCTAACCCAGCCTTCCCCCTTAGCTCTACCGCACACAGAGATCCCAACGAGCAGGAGAGACGTTGTTCAGAGATCATCCACCTCAACTTCTCTTGAGACATTTGTCCCTCC
>OMKR01044298.1:0-20079 GCA_900302355.1 Cyttopsis rosea | reverse complement strand
GGAGACACAAGGTCAGCTCAGAGCAAAGGCAGCAGCGTCACCATGGTTACAGAATTAGGAGTAGGTTACAGGTTGCTGTTGTTTTTTCCATGCCAAGTATTAATGTATTCATTTCATCATTTCAAATTGCAGTGTTTACTGTACAAACTGTGTGTCATATTGTTTTTGATTGAGAAATCACTTTTTTCCCCCCATGGTGCTATTTTGCTTTATTTGAATAAATATTGTAATGTATTGCAAATGTATTGTCATGTACAGTTTTATATTACCCCTCTGGAATATTGTTCTGTAGGTCAATAATTTATACAAATTTTTATGTACTTTTGACTTGATACTTGTCCCTGTGTAGCTGTGTTTTGTATAGTTAATTTTATTACAATTGTGTGTTCTGTCAAACTTGAGCAACATCACAAGTTCTCGTTGTTCACAGGATTGAGTCTTCAACATTAGTTGGTAATGATAAAGAATAAACATCACGTTGTCAAACTATGGTTTATTTGGGGTATTGTTATTTGGATGCACAGTTAAATGATTATATATAGACAGAAAATAATAGTTTTCCTCACTATTACGACGAAAAATAACGTTGCTCTTTGAATGCAGCAACAGTCTATGACCCCTTGTGGCTTTTCTTGCTTCTAAGGTTGATAATTTATACTCAATGGCACAAAACACCAAGTCTGACCCGACCACTGGATTTCACATTGTCCTCCAGGGAGCTGGCCAGTGTTTCACGTCTCTTTCCAACCTCATTCCTACGGACAAGCACACACAAACAAACACGCATCACACACTGGAAACTCACAGATGACTAAGAAATAGACCACACTTTAGATATGCTGCATGTGCTGGTCTCGGCCGGTCTTGTTTATTTTGGGATTCTATGTCAAAACGATCAAAGACCCCCTTCATGGTGAACATACTGTACTTATGTTAAAGAGTTTGTGGTGATCACAAATATGTCATTTTAAGAGAGCTTTGTCAGGCATTTGCATGACTTTCTAAGGATTTACTGGACTGAATTCTATGGTAGAAATCAATCATCTGTAATCCAACACCCCAACAGAACTCATCATTGTGTGAGGACTATACTGTTTTTTGTGCATTAACAACAGTATGTATTGTTTCTTTTGTTCTTGTATAATGTCACTTTTAGGCATATATGTTGGCATTTAAAACCATCACTTGCTTAGTAGTGGTTTGTGTTTGTTGACTAGTCTGATGGTTGTGTCGCACCCAGGCAGCAGTCATCTGGTACATCAGCTCCTCATAAAGCCACAGTAAAATATAGGATCAGGGCAGGGCTTAGATCTCACACAGCGTTGATGAGTGAAGTCAGGAGAAACTATGGACAAATAATTTGCCTTGAGCCTGGCCAGGGAGCCGTATGCAGCTAAAGTGGAAGAGAACCGCAGCACGCAGGGAGGTCCACTTCTGTTCTGGATAATTCCAGAAAAAAAAGGTACATCTGCTCAGACCATCCATTGGGAGTCATTTATAGACCTCGGCTTGCAAAACAGTCCTGCCCGACCGGCTCAAGTTTCACTGAACTTGTTTTTGTTTCCACCCACTTGTTTTATTTTTCTCATATAATAAACAGGGGCACACATTTGCTATTGAATTATTTGGTGAGCACTTTAATGAAAGGAAACACTGCTGGATGCTAAATGAACAGCTATGACATATGAGACAATACCATGAAACAATGCAAATAAAAAAAACCACTATAGCAAATCCAGACTCATGAGACCTGAGTTTTAATGCAGACATTTCAAAGAATGGGTGTGCTGATAAGGTAGCAATAGTCAAATAACGGGGCTACCTTCGTTTTACAGTGTGGTTTCATATAATGTTCCATATGTGATGGAAGTATACTGACAAGTGTGTAATTTAAATACATATGCATGCATGCTAATGGGATACTTCTGTGTGAAATATTGTGGTTCAAATATGGCAGCTGGAGACTCACCCAACTTATAGCAGGCCTGAATAATTCTTCAAATTAAAGTAAGAGTGATCTAAGATGACATTAAAAAACCACATCTACAATGTGCTAATACTCATGCTTACTTCACAAACCCTGGTGCAGTGGAAACAGTGAACCTCTCGCCCGTCACTTCATTGAATTAGGCGTGAGCTACCTTCCACACCAAGGAGACCGTGCCCCTGAAAATGTCTGCATCTTTCCACTCAGTAGTGGCTTCAATACATGACACAGACTCATCCTGATCCTAGAGGATGTACTTAAAAACAGATCATAAATTTGCCCCGATCTGAAGAAAATTAATTCTATTTTACATAACTTATACCACATAAAATACAGTGTATATGCCGACTTTTGTGGAATTACGAGGGTTTAAATGTAAAGCATACCACAGAAAAAACAAGAGTGTTCTACTAAAGGTATTACTCGCCCCTGTTGTGTAATTGGGCGTAAATGTTGCGTTAATGTGTTTTAGTAAAGAACTGGTCTTAACAATGTTAAGGGAGAGAATCCAATTGCGGCCAGGAGTCTCTATAGATGATGAGGGCAGCAGTCCTCATTGCTCGAGGACTGACCCTGGCCACAATGCAGAAAAAGATGTGAAGGGACAGTGTGAGGAAGCATTACCTCTGGTGTAAAAAGGAGCGGCAACAAGACAATGAGATGTTCTGCAGAGTGGACGTGGAAGACGAGGGCACAGTGCAAAGCGGAGTTTTGCAGTAGAGCGATGATAGAGGGACTGGCCATTATGAGGTTGCAAAATAAAATGTATATATACACATACATATATATATATATATATATATATATAAAATAAAAAAGAGGACTGCTCTCTGTCCAGTGTAACAGACCGCAGCCTCCAGCCCCTGTTCGGTTACAGGAACACAGGTTTCGGCTGGAGGTCACTTTCCTTCCCAAGCGTCCTCCCGCTGTTTGGCCGCCAGACGCTTTTGCTCTGAAAGATAATGAATCACATAGACAAGACTATTCAGCCTTTTCATCTACAAACTGTCTCACGTCACCATCCTTGTGAAGTCTTGAGAATTCTACGGATATGTATGAAGCCCCTGATGGAGATTCTAAGCACACAATTTTCGGAGCCTGATGCAATTCAAAGCACTTGAAACGTACGTTGGGATTTCACATTGAGATCACAGGACATTTGTGGCGAGGGAGCGAGGGAGCTGTATATAGCTCGCTTTGCACAAAGCCCCAACGTAACTTCTGACTGCGTGCTGAGTGGACAGCCACTTGTGGCTTCGGTGCCTGTATACTTATGTTCCTTCTGTTGGGGGAAATGACGGCTCCTCTGATTATAGACTCAAAGATCTGCACTACATTACGGACAGGAGGGATGAAGATCAAAGTCTCTCGGTGCTGGCAAGTCCGCTTCAAATGTGCTTTATTAGGTTTAATAACAGCGCCCACATGTGGCAGTAAACTCGCAGTGCAGACATGAGGTGAGCAGCAGTGAACAAAGGATGAATGAAGGCTTATGTTTGTAAAGCTAACATCTGGAAACTGTTCACAGCAAGCATAATAATAATAATAATAATAATAATAATGTAATAATAATATAATAATATCTATGGGTCTGAAGTACCTCTGGCCTCCTGGAGTTTTTTCTTCTCTGCGTCACGGGCTTCCTTGGTCTGCTGGCTCTTTACACCCAGCGCTCCGATCACCAGCCTGCGGGCAAGCGCTGCACTTGTCTGGGGTCGCTCCTTAGAGGGCAGGAGGTAGTCTGGAAGTGAAACAGATAAAGGGAATAGAGTTCAAATGCAAGAAAAATTGAAAGTATTAATTAAAGGCCTTTCATCAAAATATGGCAAGACACATGACTTTACATACATGTACATACTGGATGACTTGAGCTGTATTTGCACAGAATTCACTTCACCCGGTGACCTAATTGCCCTGTTCAGACCCAGTAACATGTATCCGGACATATCCAGGTTGTGTCTTGATGTTCCAAAATAAGTCTTTAGAATGTAAGACAACCGAATCATGAGTGTGAATCGATGAAAAAATGGAATGGCTTGATGCACAATGTGTGTACCTGAGCAGCTGCGAGCTTTGGCCTTGGTTGCGTCAGAGGACTTGGAGATGGGTCGAACCTTCAATAACGCATATTTGGTCTTCAAGGCTTCACGGGCTTGAGGTCAACAGAGAATCAATGTCAATTTGTCAATATGCTTATTATTTCTGAAGGGGAAAAAAAAGGTTAAGAAAAAGTTTACCTCTTGGTCATATTGGAAAATTCCATCATAATGTTATGATATGATTCCAATATCTGGGCTGAATTTACTTTTTAATGGCACTTTTTAAGTCTCTTCTTTAATCGAAGGAATTATTGTGTTTTATTGGGTGAGTGTGTGACGTTAAGCAGGAAGGTTATGAGGCCTTAAAAATAACTATGTAAAAATAGAGCTAAAAAATTGATTAGATTGTAGGCTCAAAATGAGACCTATTATACACCCCTGGCTGAATCAGCATAGAGGATGTTCATCCAGCTTTTTTACTTCATAGCAAATAAACAAATCACAGATCTGACACAAAACAAATTTTGTTTAATAGCTGAACATTCTGGCTTCATGAAACATACCTCAGATAAATTAAATGCATTTATTTTAACTAATAGGATATTTCTTTCAGATCAAGTAGAGGAAAAAATTATGGAATCATCAACAAAAATGAAAAAAATAAAATAAAATAAAAATCACAATTAGTACTTTGTTGCTCCTCCTCTGGCTTTTATAATGGCCTGAATTCTTCGAGGCATGGACTGCGCTAATGAAAAACAATATTCTCCATCAAGCTGGTTCCAACTTTCTCAAATAGCGCTTGACAGATCAGCTTTGCAGGATGGAGCCTGGTCATGGACCATTTTTATCTAATTTCCGCCATAAATTTTCAATCGGATTAAGATCCAGACTGTTTGCTGGCCATGTCATTGAGTTGTTATGTCTTTCCTGAAGAAATGCTTTAACACTCTTTGCTCTGTGGCAAGATGCATTGAGATCCTGAAATATCCACTGAATATCACTTTCATCCAATCATCCACACTACATAATTTCTTCTCTTTAGCCCACTGCAACCTTGTTTTCTCCTGTTTAGGTGTTAGTGCTGGTTTTTCTGGTATGTAAATCCCACTTCATTCAGCCGATTTCTTACAGTTCTGTCACAAACATTGACTCGTGCTTCCGGCCATTTGTTTTTCATTTGTTTTGTTGTGCATTTTCTATTTTCAAGTCATATTGCTTTGAGTTTTCTATCCTGACGCTTTGACGTCTTCCGTGGTCTTTCCTTTTATAACCCTACCATTTTGTTTATACTTACATCAAATTTTAGACACAGCTGACTCTGTGTTGGATTTCCTTCTTGAAGGAGTTTGATAATCCTTTCCATTGTTTCAATTGACAGCTCTCTTCTTGGAGCCATGTTTCCCTTCAATTAGCCAAGTCCAACAGCTCTTAAGGTCTGCAAACACTCCCTTTTAACTGCAGACTAATTTGCATATTCAGATTTGTGCTGGTATTTGTTTTAGAAATACAAATTACAAAGTGATTCCATAATTTCTTCCTCAACATTGAGTGATTCCATATTTTTTCCCTCTACTTGATCTGGAAAAAATATATTATTAGTTAAAATAAATGCATTTAATTAATTTGAGGTATGTTTCATGAAGCCAGAATGTTCAGCTATTAAACAAAATGAGTTTTGTGTCAGATCTGTGACTTGTTTATTTGCTATGAAGTAAAAAAGCTTGATGAACATCCTCTATGCTGATTCCACAATTGTTGCCAGGGGTTGAAGTATAAGCCATACAAAAAGACATCCACTCACCTGCTATGGGGCTGGAGAACAGACCAATGACATGTGTGTCATCAATCCACTGGATGTCAAGGCCTCTCTGTCTAGAAACACACACACAAGCATTTTATGTGAGTACGTAATTTTTTATATCTTTTTTTCATTTTATTTTAAGACTTGAGAACTTGAACTACACTAGTACGTACTGCTGGGATGAAAACAACTTGAGAAAGTCCTCGATCTTGAACTCCGGAGGAAAGTCATAGATCTCAATTATATGAGACAACTCATCCTCTGTGAGGTCAATGTCTCCATCTCTCTCCATGTTGTAGTAATCAAACCTGTCCTCCTGGATATTCTTCTTCTTCCTACCTTCCTTCACCGCTATCTGAGAAGGTTGAGCGGATGGAAAGAAGAAGAATTGAAAGAAGGAAGTCATAAGGGAAGACAACAGATATAATGATCACAGATTAATATTTGGCAATTGTACCAACCTCTTCCAGAAGATGCGGGTCCAGACAATCCCCGTCATCGTTGAACAAGGTATCCCAGCTGTCTTCCTCCTCCTCCTCCTCATCTTCCTCCTCCTCCTCCTCCTCAGACTTAACGTCCAGTCTTTCCATCCGAGTCCTAGCCTCTTCTTCTGCCTCCTGGTTGACCGAGGCGGGCTGTCCGTTACTCTGTGTGTCCGCGCCTTCTCGCTGCTCTCCCTTGGCATCAGACTTGGAGGCCTCGTCTCCTCCAGCGGAATTGGTCACATTCGGCTCGCCAGGCTTGTTCCTCTTGTTCTTGGCATTCTTTCGCGCCTTGTCAGTGTAGCGAGGCCTGGGTCTCGGTTTGGTTTCCTCACCGGTTTGGAGCTTGCCTTTGGGGGTGTCCTGCTGTTTCTTGGCCCCGTGGGGGGTCCTGTCTGGCCTCTTGGACCGCGACGGAGCCGCAGCCGAGGGGTTGGTGGGAACGACCTCTTTATTTGGTTCTCCCAACTCCATAGCTAAATCAAAACACATGAGCATTCACATGGGTTAAAGCAAGCACTCCACCCTTTGGACAAACATTAGAAATCATAATATTGGTTTTTTTTATAGTAAGGCTGTCCAATTAGAGCTGCAACGATCAGTCAATTAATCGATTAGTTGCCAACTGTTAAATCAATTGCCAACTATTTTGATAGTCGATTCATCGTTTTGAGTCTTTTTTTTTTTAAGAAGAAATGTCCAAATTCTCTGATTCCAGCTTCTTAAATGTGAATATTTCCTGGTTTCTTTCGTCCTGTGTGACAGTAAAACCGAATATCTTGTGGACGAATCGAGACGTTTGAGGACGTCGCCTCGGGCTTCGGGGAAACGGCGATCGACCTTTTTCAGCGTTTTCTGACATTTTATGGACAAAACCACTAATCGATTAATCGAGAAAATAATCGAGAGATTAATCGATAACGAAAAGAATCGTTAGGTGCAGCTCTAGTCGCAATAGAGACATTTACTGCGCACATGCGCAGTAGGTAGCTGTCCTCCTCCCAAAACCTGGAATGCGCCAAACGAGCGTTCCGGTCCTTGCAACGCTTCTCACGTTGCGTTAGATCGAGCACCGCCCTTCGATTTGGATGGAAACGTGATTCTAGAACCAAACGGTTTCACAAAACCATTCTCTCGGGTGACGGCGACCGGGCGATTGCACCGTAATTGCGAAAGCTTTCGCTGCTAGACGCTGTTTTTATAGCAACGTCGGTGATTTGCATAGCGACTCCTCGGGTTCGCGGCGTCTGCCGTTTGACGCTAAACGGCTCGCCGCGCGACGCCCGGTGCGCTCCGTGCGGCGTCGTGATCTTTGCTAAAGATCTCGACGTCGACCACGCGCCTCCCTTTGTTTCCTCCGCCCGGCCCCGCCGCCGTTTGCTGCGGCGTTGTCTCTCTCCGCTTACCTGCGTTTTGTTTGAATACAGATGCGCGTCGCACGGACTGACGTCGACGTTGGTGTGAACCCGCTAAGGATTGTGGGCGATGTAGTTATTGCGGAAAGCGGACGTGAAACGTGCCGCTGCGCTTCCCATCCCCTGACTCTTTTAACCAGGACACCGGCGATACCCCCTCTTCCCTCCCCCCTCTGCTCTTAAAAAGCCAGCGCGTTGTTTTTATTTCGGTGTGGCTTGGGTGCGTGTTTATTACCGCGTAGCAAACACGCACCGAGGCGTTCCTGCGTTTTCCTGCTGCGTTCCCTGGAAAATCGGTTATTACGGGTGGTCCCCGTTTCCGAGCTGGACGTGATCCGTTGCTTTTGTTCGGGACGACATGGACCCGGCCGCAGTACATTTGTTCATGTTCGTTTGACCAGCTTGTGAATTGTACAAGCTACGAAGCGTATGTTATAATGACATCAAAACTACAGCGTAGTTAAAATTCAAATTAGACGTGTTTTCAAATAAAAACCGTTAACTGTGTGTGCGCCACCGTTTCTGTGACGTCAGGATTCCGGTCCGGTAATCTCGAACCGGAGCGACCTGCCCCGAAATTCTGACTTGCAATTCCGACTTGAATGGCCGTTCCTTTGCTTTTTTTCGAATCAGGAGGTCGGATTTATCCGAGTTCTGATTTTCATGGAACGCAGCATGACTGAGGCGAGCGTTGCTAAGTATTGTGGGTAATGCAGTTTTTAAAGCGCACACGCCCATAGCGCCACCATGTTAAGCAGCCATTGGTCAAACTCTAAAACTAATTATTCAGTCCTTTCGTCGGTGATTGGAGAGTCACTGACACAAGCCTTGCGCAGAGTTGAAATCCAGATGTTGTGTAAAGACTTTTTTTTTTGTTTTTATTTCACTATCAACCTCTGAGTCCGTGTGTAGGACCTGCGCATGCTTTCAATTTCTTTCAATAAATTAATTACACATATTAATTTTTTTTCTTCGTGGGGTAAATAATACCCCTGGAAGCCGGTGAGTATTATGAATATGAATGTTGACAATAATATTGCAGTGAGTGAGTAGTACTGTTGGTATTGGTGGTAAGTTCATTTCAGCATAATGTTTTTCCATAATTTCAGATGTTAAGTAACCTATTTGTAGTGTCGGGATTTGATAATACGTCTTAACATTAGACAGCACAAATAGATAAGATAACACTTGATGAAATAGTATTAATACTGCTACTACTACTACTACTAATAATAATACATGACAAGAAAATAATACAAATTAAGTATTCAAATATCTATAACCAAAGTGGAAACCAGATCTAATGGGATCTAACGTTAGTATAAATTTTGTAAAAATAAAGACGAAACCAAAACAATGTTGTATTGGAATGTGGAGAAAAAAAAGCCTTTGACCAAGAGATTAGTTCTGCCTCTGAATGACGCTCTGAAGCCTTTTGTTATATTAGAATACTGTTTGCATCATTGCTGTACTTTGTGATTCTAACCCTAACGCACAAACGCACAAGGTATCTAAACCAGCCTTGTTCCTTTGCCCCCCCCAGGGTGGTGGAGATGTGGGCTTTGAGCCTCCTGCTGGGGCTGTGGCTCCGGTCTGGGGCTCAGAGCTCTGAGCCCGTGTTTCAAGTCGTGACAGGGGCCGTCCTTCCTCCCGACAGCACGAACAACCCAACACAGCTGAACTACGGCATGGCTGTAACCGATGTGGACGGCGACGGCGGCCTGGAAGTAGTGGTGGCGGGGTGAGTACCGTATGAAGATTTTCATTTACATTTACATTTAGTCATTGATCAGGGGTCAGACTAGGGGGATAGCGTTTATTTCTATTTGAAATGTGGGTTTGTGAAGCCCTTTGAGACTGTATTGTGATTAAGGGCTGTACAAATCAACCTGACCTCACTTGAATCAGATGCTTTTGTCCAAAGCGACTTACATCAGAGGCTAGAAACAATAAAAGCATACGTGGATCCATGGATCCATCCATTTGAGCAACCTCGAAATTAAGTGCCTGAGCACCTGTTTCAACCAGATACAAGTGCAAGATAGCTATAAGGAATCAGAATAAAAATGGTGTTATTAGTATATGATTATTTTTATTTTATATGTATAGGTATAGATTACTTAGATATAGATAATGGTGTACAGTATAAAGTATATAGGAAGGTCATGCATGAAATCCAAAACCCATGATGTGACACTCTCTTCCCAGATACAACGGGCCCAACTTGGTACTGAAGTATGATCACGGTCAGAAGAAGCTGGTAAACATCGCGGTGGACGACCGCAGCTCGCCGTTTTACGCGCTGAGAGATACAGCGGGGAGCGCCATCGGAGTCACCGCCTGTGATGTCGACGGAGATGGCCGAGAAGAGATCTACTTCCTCAACACAAACAATGCTTACTCTGGTGAGCAGGACATTAACCGGCCATTCTCTCGTTCAGGCCTACTCAACTGGAGGCCCCCGGGCCAAATGCGGCCCCCACACTAATGCAGACTGGCCCTTTGAATATGTTTGAAGCTTAGAAAAAGAACTGCAGTTACCTTAATTTCAGAATTACAAATATAAATGTATTGGTTTATTTTAAAGGCATTCTCCATTTTGGTCCATGCTCCATGGCTGCAGAGGGAATCACCAAGCCTAGCTTTCAGCTTTTTTTTTTTAAATAAATTGATAAAGAAGAAGAAGGTAGTGTAGCATTTTTGTTTGTTTCTTGTTTCTTCCCTTTTTTTCTTTTTGTTTAACAAGTGTCTTTCTTTTTTCATTTGTCAGGCCCCTGAGGTGGAAACGGGTTGAAAATCTGGCCCCCAACAGAATGTAGTTGAATAGCCCTGCTCTAATTGATTATTACACAATCATCTTTAAATGTTGGAGTTACATGTCAGCTTTGGTGATGAGCTAGTGATAACACGACTGATTTCCTCGGCAGGACGGGCAACCTACTCTGACAAGCTCTTTAAGTTCCGTAACGGCCGCTTCGAGGATCTGTTCAGCGATGACGTCAACGTGCGCCGGGGCGTGGTCAGTCGCATGGCAGGACGCTCGGTGGCGTGTGTGGACAGAAAGGTTAGGAAAAGCCTTGTCTCAGACTCTGCACAGTGAACTAAATGTTTTTCTCTGCATTCCGTTGCGATCTTTCGCACCTCTGCAGCGTTGTTTTCAACTTCCCCTCAGGTTAGAAGAGAAGTTTCCGCTTTCTACTCGCGATCCCTTCCACTGATATTCTCTTGCCTCCTCCCTGTCTTCGCCGCAGGGTTCTGGCCGTTACGCGATCTACGTTGCCAACTACGCCAGCGGCAACATCGGTCCCCACGCTCTGATAGAAATGGATGAAGCTGCCAGTGACGCGGTGAAAGGCGTTATCGCTCTGTCCGACGTGGCTGCGGAGGCTGGGGTGAACAAATTGACAGGTGACGGGGAGCGTCCGGAGGGGAAGCGCTGCACGCGTTGTCCTCCCGCTCAGTGAAATCTTAACGTTCCCGCGTTTGCGGCGCGAACGCAGGTGGGCGCGGCGTGGTGGTCGGACCGATCCTCAGCCCGGCGATGTCCGACGTGTTCTGTGACAACGAGAACGGACCCAACTTCCTGTTCAAGAACAACGGAGACGGAACCTTTGTCGACATGGCGAGAAAGGCGGGTGTGTAGGAAAGAAAAGGAGACGTAGGAATAGAAGGAATGGTGTGGTTGGTGTATTTTCCTATACTGGTCTCTTGATCAAATGAACATTTTTGCACAGGCAAAATGATTTTGACCGTCGTTGTTCCCCTCTTTAGGGGTGGAGGATCGCTACCAGCACGGCAGGGGAGCGGTGCTTGCTGACTTCAACGGCGACAGGAAGACGGACATTGTCTATGGAAACTGGAACGGCCCTCACAGACTTTTCCTGCAGGGTGACAACTCCACGTTCCGGGTGAGGAATGGGAACCTGCCAGGCAAATGGCTTGCAACAGGATGAATAAAAAGGAAACAACCAAAAACAACCTTCCTGTTCTCTATCACGTATCCAGGATGGAGCCACCGCAGCCTTCTCTGCCCCCTCTCCTGTCCGCACAGTCATCGCTGCCGACTTTGACAACGACAAGGAGCTGGAAGTGTTTTTTAACAACATCGCCTACAGAGGCAACGCTCCTAATAGGCTCTTCAGGTAACAGATAGATAGATAGATGGGTAGATACAGTGGATAGATAGATAGATAGATAGATAGATAGATAGATAGAAGATAGATAGATAGACTCAATTATTATAACAATGAGTATGATCTTCATAATTGTAATAATTAACCAAACAGAGAAATCTGCACTTCCTCCAAATTAAACAAGACACCCATTCCTACAAAATACTATGTGCAATACACAATACAGTATATCCATATATCCACAGCCACCTCTGTGTCTGTGTGTGTAGGGTGTCGAGGAGCGCCAACGCAGACCCTTCGATCCAGGAGCTGAACGCAGGAGACGCAGAGGAGCCCCAGGGCCGCGGCACAGGTCAACACACCCATCTCCAACAATTCGGGTTATTTTTTTTTTTGCTTCAGTTTTAGTTTAAATTTGTCGTGTGAGACAGTGCGAGGGGGACTCTGTGCTTCGCAGGAGGCGTGGTGACAGATTTCGACGGAGACGGACGGCTGGACCTGGTGCTCGCACACGGAGAGAGCGCCTCGCAGCCCCTTTCTGTCTTCAAGGTCACACAGGTTGGCGCCAGAGAGTTTTCCCGGTCACGTGTCCTGCGGTCGTCGATGTGCAAGGCCTTATGATCATCTTCTATCCTTATTCAGGGATCGTCCAACAACTGGCTGCGCGTAATTCCACGCACCCGGTTCGGATCCTTCGCCCGCGGCGCGACGGTGACGGTCTTCACCCGCCGGAGCGGGGCTCACACTCGCATCATCGACGGCGGCTCGGGCTACCTCTGTGAGATGGAGCCCGTCGCCCATTTCGGATTAGGTACTGCCCTCTCACCTCCACCTCATACACACTGGAAGCGTGTTATTTTCAGCGTACGTGCAGTGGAGCATAAGGAAGAGTATATCACTGACAACACGTGTTAATAAAACGATGATTAAAAAGTTCTAAACATGAAATGGACATAACATTGCTGCGAACAGTCCACTTCGGTCAGTTTGATCCTTTACTCCCCTCTGCTCACGACTCTCCCAGGAAAGGACGAGGTGACCGTCCTGGAGATCTCGTGGCCCGATGGCAACTCTGTCGCTCGCCCGCTTCAACCCGGAGAAATGAACTCTGTGGTGGAAGTAAATTATCCCAAAGCTGGGGAGACATCCGTGCTTCCCAACGGCACGCAGGTACGCACCGCAGACCCAGACCAGCATTTATTTATTATGATCCCGGGTCAATGATTCACCCTATAAATTGCTTTATTGAGTTAATTTGTGAAAGTGAATTATTTCATCTATTTCCATACATCGGTTTAGAAGTAGTGGTTTTATTGTGAATTTGAGCATGTTTTCTTGTACAGATTTCCCTCCATGTATAGAAATTTAATTCTTGAACTTATTTTCAGTGTGGCAAAGGCTTTGCTATCATAGACGGCCGCTGTGCAGGTAGGTTGAGATTGTTGTAATGGATTAAAGGTTATTTTAATTCATTTATTTTTATGGTTAATTTTTTCATTTGAACTATTTTGTGCTTCCCCCCCACCCCACATTTCTACAGGTATTTGAGGTGGCATGACTTTTTTAGAAGAAATGGAATTCAGTGGTCCTAAACCTTGCACTATGATTTTGAAGACCACGCCTCGTCATTTTCTTTACTCTATGAGTAGTTTGACTATGTCATTAGCAGTTAACTTTTGGGTTAAGGTTGTCCTTGTTCTGCCCAGGTACCCCGAATAAACCCCTTTTAATTAATATAATGGCTGTGTCTGATTATTATTACATAAATGGCCCTCTTACTACCAGCTCTTTAAACAAACCAGCCCATCTAGCCCAATCCCTCTATTCTTCTCAGACAAACAAGATTTCGACCACAGCTGCAACAGCTGAGGTCGACTTCAGGGTCTGAGTCTCATCGGGTGTTTAGTTGCACGCTGCGAAGGGAACAGCGGGAGTAAAGAACGGCACATTTTCTACGGCTAACACAAATAAGCTTATATAACAATAAAACCCCCATCGCATGTACAACAGAATAATGAGTTTATTTTCACAACCGTCTTGCCTGCACAGTTGATCATTACGCTCCTCCCCTGATCTTCAGCCAATTGATCTGTTTTTCCTCCGTCCTCCTCCTTGCTTATTCTTCTCATCTGTGCAGCCGTGGCTCCATTTCACAAAAGGCTCCACTCTGCCTCTATCCCAAGGTTTGAAGCATTCGGCCAGGAAGGGACTGTCTACTAGAGCTGCAACTAACCATTATTTTCATTATCAATCAATCTGTCGATTATTTTCACGATTAGTCGATTAGTTGTTTTGTCCAGAAAATGTCAGAAAATGCTGAAAAACGTTGATCACTGTTTCCAAAAAACTTGTTTTGTCCACAACCCAAAGATATTCAGTTTACTGTCACACAGGACTAAAGAAACCATAAAATATTCACATTTAAGAAGCTGGAGTCAGAGAATTTGGAAATGTTTCTCTTAAAAAATGACTCAAAACGACTAATCGATTATCAAAATGGTTGGCAATTAATTTAATAGTTGACAACTAATCGATTAATTGACTAATCGTTGCAGCTCTAGTGTCTACTCTGACAATTCTAGCGCTATGGTAACCTATAGGTCAATAACTCTTACTATTTGTCATAGTGAATAAATTACCACTATACATACGCATTTTTTTTTACCATATTTTAACCAATCTCGAAAACTTGCAAGGAGCCACATTGAGCTTTCAGGCCTGAATTTCCAGTCATTATAACGTTGTATTTCAGGTCTGCTTCTTTATTATTTCATGAGAAGTCTATTTAATCACCTCCTGTTTGTTGCTCTGGGGAAGTTGGTCAGAAAAACTGGAACATCCGGCTATAAAGACATTGATTATTAATGTTTTAAATTAAATTATTAACTACACCAGTATAAACCTGAATTACATTACATAATATTCAGTTGAATGTATTACAGAATTGTATACTCAATTGTATAATCAGCATGTGATGAACTTACCCCCAGGATATTATTATTATTATTATTATATACAAAAATGCACTGTGGTTTACGTATATTGTAAAATTAAATTTTTTGCTTAAATTAGGATTGTTAGGAAAATCAAAGAAACGTAATTGTCTATATGGTACAAAAGAATAAACTGTCACTCAAATCAAACTGATAGTTCAAGTATTAGACAATATTGTGGAGAATAAAAACAAATGAGCTTCATACGGTTGTGATGAAGCAGTATTTATTTGTTGCTTGCCATACACACCTTTTATTTGTGTATTAAAACAAACAGTATGAAAGTGTGTTCTTTATTTTTGCACAAATACAGTTAGTCACTAAAAATAAAATACAGATTCACATTTATGGGGCAAGATTTTGGCAGTAATGGTTCTTTGGAGGCTTGTACAGCTAGAAAGGAAAAGTCGTGGCTGTGGATTTCCAACACAAACAGGTGAAACTGAGGAAGACCTTTGACTCATTCACTCCCCACCGTCCGTGACATTTCATACACAGCGTGTCTTTGCATAAATCAACATTTAGGAAGAGCCGCTTCCCTCAGTGAAACCGAGACGGGTTTAGTTCTGTGCGCCTGTACGTGTGCACCGAGTGGAACTGGAGCTGCGTGGGACACATACTGTACTACAGACATGCTACATAATAATACGGTGGACGTGGATCGGCTGAGGTACATTCATCTACTAACTCCGTGACACAAGCAGGTCGTCTCCAGTCGCAGCATGTTGGACCCTGGTCAGACATTTCTACGTCGTTGAAACCCTTCCTAACGCCTGCCTGGAGACCCAGGCGGCGGTCTTTTTGCATTTAAAAGCAGTTTCTTTGACAAATTGCTTCATGTTCACATCGGTTTTGTTTCAAAGCTTTGAGAGGATTTGCTGGGGAGCCAGTATCTCTGATGGTAATGAGCTCCATGTGGTCCATTTCCCCGGTGACGGACTGACTGGGTGTGTGCTGTACAGCAGGTTGCGGCTGGACAGCCGGGTGCAGAGCAGCTGTGGTGGTTGAGGTATGAGGTTTGATCCTGCTAGATGCTTCCACTCCCGTTTCGAAGCTTTCTTTCTCCCTTTCCTTGTCTTCTTCCCTCAGAGATTACACCAGTGTGGTGACTTAAAGGAGGAGAGGAATGCTAGGGACGGTATGTTCACAAAAAGGGTTGAGAACTGAAAGATTCTAAATTTAAATGCAACTTAGGTCCGGCCCGGTCTTTAAAGTACTTGTACCTAAACAAAACACCAGAACAACTTGGAGGATGGGTTCACCATTTTTCAACCCAGGCCTTAGTAAAATGTTGGTTCCCATCATTTATAACTGTTCACAACCTCACCGAACACTTTACTATTGAGACGCTTACCACTGACTCTGCTGCAGCTTCTCACTCAGTTTAAATGCAGGCCAATGGGGCAACGTTAAAGCCTTAAAAGAAAAACATGTTTTTTGTTTTGTTTTGGTCTTTTTTGAAAAAGAGAAGATACATATAGACATTTGATCTTTATACGTAATACCGGAAAGAAAATTGCCGCAAACCATGCATTTTCTCAGGGGTTTATTGACTCTTTTGGCTCCATCGGTGCTACCATAAGAGACTAGAAACAGGAAGTTGCGTTGGTTCCTACTGCCAACGTTACGCTCTGGATGTACTGCGGAAATTGCAAAAGGAAGTTCTGAATGTGATATTACTACTATTCAAATATGTCCAGACACGTGTGACTATAATGTATTTCCAATTTTTGAAAAAGAGATTTACTGTAACATATTTTTAAGGCTTTGCCCCACTGGACTGCATTTAAGCACAGTGAGCAGCTGCAGCGGTGTGGTACGTTTCTCCATATAAAGCATTCAGCGATGTTGTGCTATAAACAGTTATAAATGATGGGAACCAACATTTTAACAATGCCTGGGTTGAACAATAGCAAACCTATCCTTTAAGTGGCATGTTCAGGGTGGGGAGCACATTGTCCTTTCTGCGTGGAAGCAACACAGATTTTGTGCACATACCCAAAGGACGGACACGCTAAGCGCTGCGAGGGGAGCTTATTTGACTTGTTCTACAGTAGGTTCTCCGGGTGGATCTCGGGGGTGTCGGGTGATCAAAGGGACATGGCCGAGGGGAAGGTCCAGTCATCGAGCGGTGCTGCCGGATGTGGAGCTGCTTCCTGAGCTGGAGCCGCTGGAGCCCCGGTCCTCATAGATGGAAATCTCGATCTTATGAAACAGCCGTTAGGGAACAAGCGGATACTGTGCTCTATGGCAGCATACACATTCATTCTCTTGCACACACTGACATACACGCGCACACACACATTCCCAAGATGTAGGATACGACCCTCATTCCCCTCTCGATGGGATCTGTGATGAGCAGCCCCCTGGGTGCGTAGATCTTCTCATTCTGCTCCTGGATGTACTTGGCGATCTTCTTCAGCACCTGCCGTGCACACACACAAATAAGAGAGCTCTCTAACTTTACTAGTACTGCTTGTTTCTAGAGAAGGTTTGTCTGGCTGTGACTGTGACATACAGTTGGTTTGATACTGTGACAAGTTAAAGTACTTATTGGAAGTCTCTTTGGACAAAAGCATCTGCTAAATGACATAATGTAATGTAATGAAATGTTAATGGACAAATGTTTATCGTTTCCAATGGCCTTACTTTCTCATAGCGTGTCTCCATACAGAGGAAAATGAGGTAGGCTGTAGCACAGGCCACACACCCTTCAAGGTACGAATGGCCTCCGATTTTCTCTGCCTCCGCGTAGTAGTTGTTCAGAGTCTTCACGGTGTCTTCAAATAGCGTCCTCTCAATCTGTGAACAGCCATACATGCAATGCATTTAATACGTGGGTAAAACACGGCTCTTGAAATTTAGGAATTCAGTTCCCACTGAGTCACAAAATCTGAAATCAAATGCATGGTTGATATATAAAAAGGAGAGGAACTAGCATCCCCTCACACCCGTGGAAAAAGTATTGAAAATTGGTACTCAGTTGGACCTACCATGACAACACTTACATACTTGGCCAATATTGCACCTAAGGAGCATAAAGAAAATACATCTGCAACATGGCAGCCTCCGTGGAAGAGGCTCCAGCCCCCATGGAGATATAAACGGTTCATTCTAAGGTAACGAAAACATGATTCGTATTTTCATGGGATTATACACTAATTAATACATACTTATGTTTACAGACTTGGAGAAATACAAGAACATAAATTGCAGTAATGCGAGTAGTTCCTTCCTCACCCTGCTCTCCAGGTCGGAAGGGAACTTGGTCTGGAACTTGCAGGTGGTGCCCTCGCTGTAGTCCCTCTGGATGAACACCTTGTTGGCCAGCGAGGCGCTGTGCCGCAGCTCCTGCAGGTTGTGGAACTAAAGACATCCAAACATAAAAACATGTCTACCCAAACTCAAAGTGATGCAGATCGCCAACTGCAGGATGCTTGAAAAGAGGCAACAGTGGGTCTTTCCTAGGCCTCTGTCTCTCTCTTTATCACTTCACTTGTTCGCTGACAGTGTGTGCAAACAGCGCTTAACGTCGCGGCCCTCAGAGGCAAGTGGGTGATACAGGAGAAGCAGGGCGACGTGCGATCAATCACTTTGTCTGGTGTCTGGACACGGTTGTGCCTTGTTGCCTCTTGGATCCAAGCCCAGCGATGGACATACTATCCCATCTATACACGATTCCCTTCTTTCTTTCTCTCGCTCTCTCTCTGGCACCAGAGAAGTAAGGTGTACAGTGATGGGACAACCTTTCAGGACAGCTCACAACAGATCGATTTGTTAGTATAGTAGATAATAACATAATAATATATTTGTATAGCTCCTTTCACACACAACATGCAGGCAATCAAATAGTAATAATAGTACTACTACTACTACCACTAATAATAATAATAACAAATTATTATTAATAATAATAATAATAATAATAATAATAATAGCTGCAGGCGGCAATATGCGGGCAGGGAATCAATTTCGGGTACAAGGTCTTCAACAGGGAATTTCAAGTTTCACCTCATCCAATAAATCAAACAATTCATCTGAATCTTACAGAAACAAACAAAAGGAGAGCGAGAGAGAAGAGAGCGAGTTACAGTTTTCGGAGTTTCAGTGAACGCATCATAACTTAGTATTCCGAGGTGCTACATTCCCCGCCCAGGGCTCTGCAGAATAATCACCGTGAGCGTTTCCGTGATGGGAGACACCGTTTTTTGGTCACTTCGTCTGCAAGAATTGACCAATCGGGATAAAACTTGGGCAGCGGCGTGTCGGGACTGCCCCGGATACACATCTTAAGCATCTTTTCTGTGGATGCATGGGATCTATGTCATCCAGACACTACTTTGACGCCATCACTTCATAAATTTTTTATTATTATTATTATTATCAGGGCTCCAACCACAATAAGAAGAAGAAAAAGAAATAATAATAATAATAATAATAATAATAAAGAAAAAAAATCATTTGATGAATATAAGTAAATATTATACTAAATTTCAATTCTGGGCCATCAGACCGAGATATTAAGGACTATTACTATTAGTAATAATAGTAATATTAAAGGACTATTATAACTATTAGCTGGCCGAGATGTTTCCCTGAATACAAACGCGTTGAAGGACTGAATGTAACTTTTGATCATAATTAGACATTTAAATAACAAACACAACAGATCCAGGTCAGGTGTGACGCCTCAGAACAACGGCAACAGGGGCGAGACGCGGAGTGATCGCTGTCCGCGGTGCTGAACGCCCTGCGCGGTCAACGGGGTGGTGTCCTTCCGCGGGATTAACGGACGAAAAAAAAAACCTAGATCCGTGTCCCTGTGCGCGATCATCCCGTTGGTGCGTCCCGTTTGTATTCCCCACGAACCCCATGGCCGACGCATATTCATTCTTACATTGTTTATTTATTTATGTATTTTTTTGCAAATATCTACAGATTACCCGGACACGAGAAGGAGCCCTCTCTCTTTTAAATAGAATTGACAGAAATGGCTGGAATTGATGGTCGAGTCGTCATCTTGGATTGAAGCTGCGACTCAATCAGCGCTGCGCGGTGACCTCGCCACATAATCTCGGATCCTCAATTCTACTCCCGGGTGTCGGTGCATGAGGTCAAATTAAAATAATAAATGAGACTCCAAATTATTCTCACCTCGGTCGCCATGTTGCCACTTGCCATCCGCGGCTGTGGGGACGCGTCCCTGCACTGACACCGATTTAATGA